>JACXGI010017859.1:0-13925 GCA_016801175.1 Esox masquinongy
ATTTTCGGAGATACAGAATTTGGGATTTTCATTAGTTGTCAGTTTTAATCATCACAATTAAATGAAATAAACATTTGAAATATATCAGTCTGTGTGTAATGAATGAATATAATATCCAAGTTTCACTTTTTGAATGGAATTACTGAAATAAATCAACTTTTTGATGATATTCTAATTTTATGACCAGCACCTGTATATACTTTACTTGCACATATGAATTCACAACTGGAAGTTGTTACCACAAGGTGGCACACTAACCGCCAATAACATAAAAAAAGTGGTTGAGACAGGTGGAGTAATGGCGTTAAACAATGCGGCTCAGGTCGAAGCAGTGTCTTCGCTTGAAAATATACTTCAGACTCCGTCTGTGATAAATGCTATCGCCACAGCTGTGGAAAATAACAGCAACGTCAGTCGCGCAGCAAGCGCTGTTTAACCAAATGTCGAACGCGAATTAAGCGGGTTCTTTCGACCACAGCGCACCATGCGACGACCAAGCAGCAGCAGCAGCTCCTAGCCCCAACTGAATCCTGCAACACAGTCCGCGCTACAAAATACACGACAGTATTCCGGGGCATGTAGGTCCAGAAAAAGACAAAAGTAAGTTGTTTTTTATAATGTCCAAAGGTTATGTTAGTTTGATGCTTCAGATAAATATCCACCTTAAATTGTTTGTATTAGCCAAGGAATGTAATATGGCCTACATTAGCCTGCTAAAAATCCAACATAAGCCGGTAACAATAGCTGAGTAAAGTTAACTGGCCTTCTGCAATAGCAAAAACAATGGTAATGTTACTGTACAGGGTCAGATTTTATTATCTCTTATAAAACAAGCATGGGTTTCAAAACAACATTAAGCGATAATGTTACCACAGTTTACATTTTAAAAACTTCCACTCAGTCTAGAGAAAAGGGAAACCAGAGTGTTTTTCCTGCAAATTTTTGGCGCCCCCCAAAGAGGTTTTAGCCAGCGCCAAAAAGAAAGCCACCAGTATGCGTATTGGCTCCCAGCAGTCAACACCACTCTCACCCACAGCCGCTATATTTTACACATGCGGCTGGCGCTGTTAAGTCAGATAAGCTGCATTGACTGAACCTGAACGCTCCGCTGTGAAGCTAATGTTACCGGTGTTGTGTTGAAGTCTGTTCTAAGGGGAAACAGAGTTCGATTCAACACCGGGGACCGCGGCGCTCTCGCCGGAACTCCGGCTGCTTTCTGTCCACGCGGGGGGCTGCGCTGCTGTCTGATGTGATGGCATTAGTATTAAGACAGTTTCATATTCGGTTAAAACCATCTCGTAGTCTCGTCAAATAATAGACCAATTCCTTGTTTTGGTACAGTGGGTTGTCACACCTGATGCAAACCGTACGGAGTAACTTTACACATGAAAAGTGTAATCAAAGTTAACTCGGGTATTAGAGAACAAAAACAGTCAAAATACACAGAGCTAACGTTATATCTAAGATTGTAGCCCCACTGAGAATGATTGGTCATCTTTGCAAATCAGCCTTCACTAAGGCACATGGCCACATCAGTTTTTGGACAAAAAATTGTTAATTTGTGTTTTAAAATGATAAGTATACACGGTATAAATTAGATTTCTATTTTTTATTCTCTTTCCTTTTATATGCTTTTGTTTTCAGACCCCAAACACATTATCATCGGACATTCAACAAAGATGTGATACTTTTACAAAGCCCAACAGCCAACACAGTTGTCAAACATCGCCAGAAGCAGCCCCTCTATGAAGACGGAAATATATTATGTGCCTTCGAATTTGGTAAGTCTTCGGACTCTAACACTGTTCTCAACAAGATAAGGGAGGCTTTCAAAGGCAAAGTTCCCACAGATGTAAGGTGAGCTGCTCATTTTCTCCAGTGCTGTATCTCTCAAATAATGCCCGTTGTGCTCTTTAAATCTCAAAATAATAACATAATACAAGAACACCAGCTCAACTACTTGAAACTGCTTAACCCGCATATTCCACCAGAGACGTCTGCGGCATGTCACGGTTCCGAAGTGACCGCCGGAGCTGATTGCGGCCACTAGTCTATACTTATGATTCCACCAGACGCGCCACGGAACGTTTCAGCAGCATCCCAGAAGCGTCTCCCTGCTCTGCTTCGCTAACGATAGGCGGCTTGTCTATTTTTGATGGACGTTGCGTCCAAGCCGCACAGTTCAGATACAGAATCTCGTAAGTCAACGTCAGAAAGATGTTGATCTCGCGATATCGCCAGTATATCTACCACGTGGCGCTCCACTTCTGTAATGCTCTTGGTAGTGTTTGACACTACTTGGAGGACAGAATAAAACCTCTTCGGAAGCGGAACGCGCCACAGAAGTCGCTGGTGGAATTCCGGGGTAAGGCCGCGTTCAGTCAGCCTGCATCGGCCATCCGACGGTCTGGCAGAAACGCAGGTCTTTCCGTTCATTTTGAATGGGTTAGTGCATTTAGGCTGCGGCGGGGGTTGCCGCACGAAAGACCTGCGTTTTTGACGGACCGTCAGACGGCCAACGCAGGTGGTCTGAACGGGCCTTAAAGTTGGGGTGACCAATCATGTAACCGGAGATCAGACTTGTCGGTGTGTTTTCAGCTGTGGTTTGAAGCGGTGTGAGAGTCCCGTACAGTAAACAGGAAACATCCCTGCCTTTATCGCTGCCACAAGAACATTTTGAAACAGCAAAAATAAGCACTGAACTGTCTGGTAGTTTGTGTAATAGCTGACTATTTCCTGCAACAACAAAGCACTCGCTATGTCTCGCTCGTCTCTTTTCTTTCTGTCTCTGCCTGTGAAATAAAGCTGCCTTCAAGTGCGGTCAGGAACGTCGACATCTATAAACGATCTGACGGAAAACAGTAATTGTGAAACATCAAGTGTACTTGTGCTACATTTGTGGGTATAAGAACACAACAGGATGTCACACAAATAGGCTGTTTTATTGACACACACTCCCCGCCGCACAACCCTGCGGCAAATTGCCGGAACACTTTTTTTGGGTCTGAATGCCCCCTAACTGGGTCATTGTGGATAATAAAAGATATGATTAATATCTCACTTCTTGTTTGTTCACACAGCTTGGAAATACTGATGGGGTGTGGGAGCAATCTTGTTTTGCCCACAATATGTGAAGGCAAGGAAATGGATGCTGACATGATTCACAAGGTCTTCAGGCTTAAACCTTTATATTTGAGGCCTTCAAAGTCACTTATGGTAAGCATTGTTATTGCCTATCAGGCTTGTTAAGTTGTGTACAATACGTTTTGACACTTCCAACCAGCCAGTGATTATTGAAGTTGATCTGAAGTATATTTGGACTGATTTCAATTTATTTTGCAATAAACCTATGTACACCTTGTTATATGGAGTGGACTGTCTCTGTGCTATTTCATGGGAAGCTGAATATTTCATCATCAAAATTAAAATTGGATATAGGATTTGGCTTTCAACAAGTAGGAAATGCACAAAATGTCCAGATATTTGCTCAAACTTGGCTAATCATGCATGGTTATTTAACATCACTCTAATGCAAATGACCATTAACAGTTTATTTCAAAGTTAAATCAGATCAGTACATAAAGTATTAATTTGAATTTTTATATTGTACTTTTTCTCTTCTTTAAGGATGAAAGTAATAACTTTGATGAAAGTTGCATTGAAGTTGACATGGTGCCTTCTGCAAGGCAAATTCCAGAGCCTTCAGTCAGTTGTCAGCCCTCAGAAATGGTGCATTCTTCAGTGGACATCCTGATTTTAAACCCTGCCCAGGCTTCATCAAGCATGCTGAGTTTTGAGATGCCAGCGGATGGGGATGCTGCATCGACTTCCCAGCAGGTGTCAGAATGTCAGCAGAAGAATGATTATGCCTCGTACCTCTCCCTTATAACGGAACTCTCTGAAAGCAAGGAGGATGAGGATCTGTAATGCCATAATGTCCAGCATTGAGGACAAGAATGAAAGAAACAATTTTTTACAGAGGTTAGTCTCCTGTTAGGAAGCACATTTAAACTGTCTGGATGGCCCCTTTCAATACAAGGCTAGCCGTTCAGACTTCTGATTTTTAACCTGATGAGAAAACAAATACTGTATCTCTCTGTGTTTTACTACCTAGCCAACTGTGCATCCGCAGATACCCTTTAACGACTATGTTTTAGATATTTTATTTATTTAAATTTGAGTTTTTTAGGCCATCAGAAAAAAACATGCATAAGCTGTAGTTTCTCCGTGCTATGTTTACACTCTCTATTAGTACCTACAAACAGAATATCATAAAAGTTAAGTTCTTTCATGTGCTTAGTTGTACCAATGTATTTAATTGTTTTGAAGACTTGCTTGCTTGCACCATTAGATAGCAAAACATTGATCTCTCATGCTTTTCATGGTTTGTGGGGTGAGCTACCTAAACAAGTAGGCTACTAGTACTGATAAGGTGTGTGTTTTTTACATATGCCCCCACAATAGCATGATGGACTTTGGCTTGAAAATTGTTATTTGCATTTATTTATCTTATTTTGTTATTATAAACACATTTTCAGAAAAGCCAATTCATCTGAAGAGATTCCTGTCAAAGACATTTTGTCTGACATCTTTGGAAAGATCGACACCAACAATACATGCCGGTTTAATATAAACCGTGCTTGACGTACAACCCCTACAACAGGATGTCGGTAAAGTTCTCGGATGATAAAGGCATGATTGAAGAGGCTGTGGACCTTGGTGGACCCAGAAGAGAGTTTCTCCGACTGTTAATGGAGGCCCTTGTCCAGTCGGAAATGTTTGAAGGCAGAGATGGAAGTCTCAACTTAGCACTATGTTCAACAGGTATGTTTCTGAATACATACAAGTGAGCACTAATTGACAATTGAATTAAGAAACAGTCTTAATTGGAAAACATTGTACTATGTAACTAGTCATTTCTGGTGTACATTGCAAAACGTATAAATGTTATACACACCTGAATCTGTAAATGAGACTTGATATGCATGGACAGCAGCTGAAGCAGTACAAACTGCTGAAAAAGTGGGAAAGGGATAAAGGAAACAAAATAAAGAGTAAGAAATGAAAGACATATTTAGTATAATTACTTTATGACCTGTTTAAGTGGAAATCTCAAAATGGAGTAGTTTCAAGATGTGACAGAGAGAGAGACAGGCAGACAGACAGGGAGAAAGGGAGGAGACAGACAGGGAGGAGGGAGACAGACAGGGAGACAGGGAGGAAACAGACAGACAGACAGACAGATGTACAAATACAAACACACAAATACACCCAATGTATTGTATATATAATTAATATAAATCAATTGTAAAAAGATATTGTTCATAATACTGTCTATAATTGTAATTTTCCTGTCTGGGGAGAAGTGCAGCTGGTCCTACAGCTGTAATTAAGTCTTGCCCTAGCTTTGATGTTTAATCAACATATCTGGTTATTGATAAACATTGTGATACACTGAGATTCACTGTAGGAGCCTTGTAAAGCCTCCCTTCAAAAAAGCCAAAACAATACATGGTATCAATACAATGACCGATTCGAATAACTGGTTCTCGGCGCATTTTTCTGGAACAGGTGAGGATGTTTAAATAGGGCTGCGGATGGAGGAATGCTTGGACCAGTTGTCATTTGGAAGCTCACTGTGCCAAATGTATAAGTCCTATTGTTTAAATGAGCACATTGGCTGAAAGTAGACAAGCATATCTACATATTGATTTATAAATTGTTTATGACAAGTAACAATTGTGGGCAAGAGAGCAATTTATATATAAAGTTTTAATAGAATTTTCTCTCTCCTCTGCCCTCTTGCTCTGACATCACACACACTGATCAGCCTCATAAACACCGAAAAACACTAAAGAAACACTTAACTAAAACAGTGATTTCACAAAAACTGTAAACAGGTATCAGCAAAGACAATTTCAATTAGCAGAAAGATTTTTGAATAGTTTAAAGTTTGAATTGCGTCTGTAGGTGAAAGTATGTAGAAGAATTTTGAAGTGGTAGACATCTGAAGAGGATTTGAAGATTGATCCATTGACTTTAATGTAAAAAAAAAAAAGCTTAATATTTTAAAAAGTATAAATTAGGGCTGAACGATTTTGGGAAAATATCTAATTGCGATTTTTCTGACAGATATTGCGATTTCGATTTGAAATAGATTAATCGTTCAGCCCTAGTATAAATGGTAGAAAAAGTAGAATACAAGCACACATGTCCTTTGAGAGCTGAACATTTGGATATTTGAACGGTTTTTGTAGTTGAAAGTATGCACAAGTAATAAGCGACCAAAGATCATTTGGAAGAATCGGATAACAAAACTGTGAATGCTGCTGAATCAGCATTCACACAATTATATCTATCGATATGAGGCTAGATATTGATATTATTTATCCTTTGAATGTCATAGTTTTTTTAAGACCACAGTTCAAACCGTAAAACTGTAAATTAACACTCAATTGTTAATGGTGTACAATTAACTGCTTAAAATTATCGTTTCCTTGAAAATTTGTCGGTGCAGACAGCACAAAACCCAGTCAGGTGGACAAAGGTTGTATTCATGATTGGTGCAAATTCGCCTCACTTAAAAACTGGAAGCTGCAGTCTGTGTAAAGACATCTGTGTTGGGGCCAAAAATCACCCAAGAACTGATTGAAATTTAAACTAAGAGGACATTGTTATGTGCTAGGCATGTAGGGAAATTGTGGAGATGCTGCAAATTACATAGTTTGTCTCACTCTTAATACAAAAAATAAATATTAAAAGTTTACAAAAGCAAGAACAATGTTGTGCTTGCTTCTACTTTGACAAGAAGTCCCAGCTAGTATTACTCATGTAATGTTTCTCACTTCCGTTCGGGGCAAAACTGTGTCTATAAGTGTCCAACTGTATGTACAGTAGGAAGGTGGGTAGTTAGTCATTAGATATCAAGCTTCACATATTAGGATTTAGTATTCAGTTGCTTTTTAAATTTTGATATTGCAGAGGTCTCAGATTGTCAATCTATCCAGTGTCTCATGTGGTTGCAAGATGTTGAGTACATGCACTAATGTATTCTTTTACTTTATTTTATTTTTTCTAGCTATTCGAGAAGACAGATATTTTATTGCAGGGAGGGCTGTGGCGGTGTGTCTGGTTCATGGTGGACCTCCACCAAATTTCCTGTCAAAAACATTGTTTGACAGCATAGTGGCAGGGCCAGATGGGTGCAAACCGGTTTTGCAGGACATAGCCGATATTGAGCTGCATGAACAATTGAAAAAGGTTAGTTTGACTTTAATGTCTTCAATTTTTGTTTAAATCACTTTATTATAACCTCCACTAAAGAGGTAATGTTTCAAGCTTGGTTTGTCTGCTTGCTTTTTTGTTTGTCTGTCAGCAGGATTACAGAAAACTACTGTCCTGATTTTCATGAAACTTGGTGGAAGGGTTTAGCTTGGGCCAAGGACGAAACATTACATTTTGAAGCATATTTGAATCACGAGGATAATACACAAATTATTTTTCACTTTCGTTAACAGCAAGACAGGACATTTGTGCTGCATTCATGTGGTGTTGGAATACTTCAAAAAAATTCACACTACATTAACATTGTGAGATAGGGCATGCCTTGGCGGAGGTCTGCACTCTCCAAGTGCCCTTCGTTTACCTTGTGTGATAGTAAATTCAAGAACATTTAGATTATTAATCAATTCCCTTCATTATTTTGCTGTCTCAGTCATGCATCATGATATAATTACCTCAATAGTCTATGGATGCATTTTCATGATTTAGTATTATTTAAATTAAATGTTTACAACCAGTCTGAAATGTTTACAACCAGTCTGTGTTTTTTTTTATTGTAGCTGACGGAATTACTAGCAGTTATTTGGAAATAGTTGTGTTTTGGTACTGCCATAGAAGTGCAGATAGTCACAAAGACCTTATTCACTTAATGCTTTTGTAATGTCTTGACAGATTTAAATTGTTGTCTCTGCATAGTGGTTAGATGACTAGTCTGGCTCACCGGATGTACAGTACAGTGCAGGTATAAAGTATGCTATTCAGCGGCAGTGCATCTCTCACACGGCACTCTCCTCCCCTTCCGCTCTCTCCGCTATCTATTTTGCAAACGCACCGAGATGATTTTGACTGGTTTAAAGAAATAGAAAGAAGACAGATTTATATATAGAATAAATAACTCCTGCAGCCATACGATTCTCCAGGGCTGTGGAGATACTATAGTTCTGACAATGCAAAGCGATTACATGACTCACACAGCAGGATAACTTGTAGGTTTTTGAGTTAATCCCTGGCACTGACATAAACACCAATTCGTTCTATATGGAGTGAAAGAGAGATACCATTGGGTGAGAGGGATAGTGAAAATTTGTAATTAAAGTTCTCAGCATTTTTATACTTGCAACCACCTAATTAACTCCTATAACTACATCTTTCAGGTTTCAGAGGCAGAATCTCTGGAAGAGCTCCTTCATGCAACAGAACCAATGACCAACTACCTTGCTAATGCTGGATGTCTGAGGCAACTGAAAAGCATTGCTGGCAGAGTGCGGCTTTTGGAGGATGTTCTTATGTTTCAGGTTGTCAACAGAGTCCGTGCACCATTTGAAAGGTTTGTTGTAATTTAGGATATTATCGAAATTTAATTTCAACTCAAATGACAATATCACTGCCAATGTCTGCTTGACTTGGATGTGCACTCTAGCAGTTTAATTTTGCTCAGTGATTGCTCATTAGTGGGGGTTTTTCCCAACAGGAATTATTTTATATATATATTTGGTTTCTCAGGTTTCAAGAAGGACTGAAAACTCTAGGGATTCTTGAGAAGATACAGCAGTATCCAGAATCCTTTCGCCCTGTACTCTGTTATCAACCAGCTCAACTTACAGCAGACAGGTTGGATGAGTTGTTTGATATTCGCTGGTCAGTGGCAGGAAGCAACAAGAGAGCACATGAGAACCAGATGGTTGCTTTTTGGAGGGATTACTTACAGGATTATGAAGGTAAACATGGAGGAATGTATTCACTAGCCAAATGTAAGATAACAAAGGGGTACAAACATTATTCTTAGTGTTAAAAAAATACTCATCAATTTATTAACAACCAGTAGGTATCATTTGTCATGTTTTGTATGAATATGTAAAGAACATTTCCATGTTTGAAATCAATTCTTGAGTTTGTGTCATCAATTGTTTCTCAAGTCTTTAATAATGATATAGTGCCTAATTGAACAATAAGCTATTTTCTTGTTTTAATCAATCTTATTTCTATGCCTCTAGAGGAAGGAAGAAAAAAGCTGGGAGACATCTTAGCATTTGCCACAGGTTCAAATGATGTGCCCTCAGTTGGATTCTCTCCTTGTCCCTCCATCGAGTTTCTACATGACAGTGACACAGATGGGAGGTTCCCAATAGCTAATACCTGCATCAGTTGCCTCCGACTCCCCATCTACAACACCTACAGTGGTTTTAAGACTAACATGGACTTCGCTATTCGAAACACCCAAGGGTTTGACATGGAATAGCTGGAATTAACTGAACATTTTGATTGTAGGCTACTTGATATGGACTTTCACAGAACACACACTATCAAAGCATACTCTTGCCATTACACTTATTTGGCTATACTGAATATTGTCATTGGGAGATGCTTCTTCGAGGTATGAAAAACGTAAAAGGTTAGTATTCATGCATGTTAGTCTGATCAAGACAAACTTGCGGCATCATAAAACATTTACCAAACATCAGTTGTTTTACTGTAAGATTTGAAATGCTATTTTCACAGCTTGTGGGGCGAGCTACCGAACAATAGAAAGTTAGTAAAAAAGGCTAGTGATCAGGTCTATGTGGTTTTTATGTGTTTCATATTCCTCCACAACTGCATGATGGCATTTGGCTTGGAAATTATTTGCATTTATATTCCTTTTACCTATTTTTATTACAATTCTTTTTTTAGGAAAGCCAATGGATCTAAGGAGATTCCTGTTAAAAACATGTCGTGCAGGGAATACCAAAAAATAGTGCTCAATGTGACACAGCAATTCTAATATTTCAGTAGTTTATTTTTGGGCTGCTGGCAGGGCCTAAATGGCCTTCTTAAGCATGTCTAACATGCACCAAGCCAGTGGGGCACCAGTGACTGAGGCCCAGTTCTAATTAAGATTATATTTTAAAATGCACTTTAGAAGCTGTTTAGATAATCAGTAATGTTTTTGTATTAATGTTCTTTTATGTTTAAAATTGAATATATTTCAAAGAATTTAATTTATACTGTGTTGTGTATACATTTACATGTATATTTCACTCAACTACAGCACTGTTCAGCTTTTGGGGTAATTAGATTTTCTGTTTTGAGGCAGGTGCAAGGGTGCAGTTATGTTTCTATGTGTTTTATTGGAACTGACAGCTTTCAGTTAGCTCAATGCATTACATTTAAACCTGAAGCAATGTTATTAAATATAATCTTTGTGACCATTTTTGTTATTGAGTCTGCCTAAATTCACAAGTTGAAGGAAATAAATGAAAAGCGATAGTCTCTCTAGTCCATATTAATGTCAAAAGATTGGTGATTGCACGTGAAGCATTTTAGACAGTGAAGGTAGAGCTGGGCGATATGGAAATCAAAGATCACAATATTTTTGACAAAATACATCAATGTCGATATTGCGGCGATATTGTAGTGTTGACTTTTGGTGCTTTCACAAAATAGTTACACAATGAGAGCTTTGATAATCACCTATAATGTGGATACAATGACTAAGTGGGTAAAGGCAAATAAATAAAACAGCTGGAACAGTCTTAAGTTCATAAAATGACATCACTTTACTTTAATGCAGCCTTTAAAACCATGAAAAGACAACATTTGTGTCATGTGACGATATTATGATATCTAAAATTTAAGACGATATCTAGCCTCATACATTGATGCCAATATATTGATATATTGCCCAGCCCTAAGTGAAGGTGCCATTTATTGGTGTATTCACGTGTCAATGCACATTTTTCCAGCTCGAATATGATCACAAAACTAATAAGTTTACTCTGAAAGGAATGTTTGATTCCTAGTAACATTTGAATTTGAGTTTTACTATATCAATAGGTGAATTCTGTGTCAGGGGCAGTGATGGATCTGGGGACAGGTATGAGTAGCTCATAGTGGAAAAAAGGATCTAAACATGTAATTTTGGGAAGCGTGATGCCAACATCAATTTAAATGTTTATTAGGCATGGAGCTGGCACTTAAATGGTTTAGGCCAAGGTAACTTAACTATATAAAAGTCGATGTATTTGAGTGGCCTAATAATTTCCCCATTAAGTCTTGCCAGAAATAAAATGCCTTTTGTGACATCGATGTTGAGGACAAAAAATCTATTGAGATAGGCTACATAATGTTAGGGGATGGAAACAGGCTTTAGAATTAGCAACAACCCTGCTTGCCACAGATGTCGCAAGTTTGGAGGGAGAGATACTGGAAACTCCCACGCAGTGATTTTTTTGTGATTCCTTAGGCTGAGGAGCTGGCGTGGTGCTGAATCCACCTGTTGTGGCTTTAAATCACTGTGTAGGAGTTTCCAGTTTCCCTCCCTCAAAACTTGCGACATCTGTGGCATTGTGCTGTGTGATGAAACTGCACATTTTAGAGTGGCCTTTTATTATGGCCAGCCTAAGGCACACCTGTGCAATAATCATGCTGTCTAATCAGCATCTTGATATGCCACACCTGTGAGGTGGATGGATTATCTCGGCAAAGGAGAAGTGCTCACTAACACAGATTTGTGAACAATATTTGAGAGAAATAGGCCTTTTGTGTACATAGAAAAAGTCTTAGATCTTTGAGTTCAGCTCATGATAAATGGGGGCAAAAACAAAAGTGTTGCGTTTATATTTTTGTTCAGTGTACATAGCAATGAAAAAAATAATCTATAAATTGAAAGAATATGAATATGTGTAGCTCAACTATATACATGTGAGATGTCAGCTCTTTCTACAGTACTTTTTCACAGAGGAAAACTGACATTTTTCACAGGGATTGTTGGAAAAAAGTTTGTAAATCATTAACATTATACTCGAAAACAATTACTACAAATAATAATAAAACAATAGACTGCATTTTGTAGTAGTCATTATGAAGTAATGGCCTAACAGTGGCATCTACCATAACCCAAATCTCTGGAACTGTTCCTGCCTCCTTTCAGGTTACACCATTATAAACCAGTTCTCCTTAATTTGTCTGTAAACTTTGTACAAAGTTGACAAGGGCCAAAAATAACTCAATGCCATGATTTCCATCATCTGATAATGGATCAACGAAGTGTTGAATTGCTTCTATGGTTGTGTCATTTACATTGAAATTATTTTGAGGAACAACCACATTATTATTAGTCTGCAATTCTGGCAGAGGTCCATCATCATCAATGCCGAAATTTTCATCCACTTGAAATATGCTTTGTACAGCTGTGTTAAGTCCAGTGTGACTAACAATACCCCTATGCCACAACTGCAAAGGACTGCAACCTCCTTGGGTAGATAACCCGTGGTTATTCCACTGGTTTCTGAATTCTTGGAGAAATCTTTGAACACGGGGTAAGTAAATGTAATGTAAACAAAATAAATTAAGTTCACAAAGGGAGTTCAGTATGCCTTCTTCCATGAAGCTGAACAGATCGCTGTAGTAGTATGACACAACCCTATTTAGTTCTGCCCACAACCTTTCAATTCTCTGATTGTGTACACTGAGACCAGTGATGATGCTCCTTCTGTTCAGTCCTCTTCTGTTCAGCATAAATCTGGCAACCTCTATGTTCTCCATGTCATGGTCACACCTTACTCTAGATGGCAAGCCAAAGTTCTGCACTCCTTGCTGGAAAAGGTACAGTACACTTGAGGCTCTGTTGTTATCAAGACATTCCAGATATACAATGGTACGACTGTAGCCATCCACACAGCCATGGAACAACATTCTTCATCTCACAGGCTTGTGGTTACCGCCAATGTGTCTGTCAAGACAATGACATAATGTTAAACAGATGTGCTTTGAACATAATTTCCTGTTGATAGCATATATATTCCTTGGGCTGGTAAAAGTCTCTATCTTTGGAAAGGTAGAATTTATAGTAAGCAAGCAAGTTTATTTATATAGCACAATTCATACATCGAAGCAATTCAATGTGCTTTACAAAGAAAAATAAAATAAAAAATATATAAAAATACAATAACATAAAAACAAATACTCAAACGAAAACATCAAAACAAATGAAAACATCATAATAAAAATACAATAAGAAAACATAGAAAGATTAAAAATGGGATAAAAACATAGGAAGCTCTAAGGCTAAACAATGTGGGTAAGTTTAAGTGCTCAGTCGTAGGCATGTGAAAAGAGAAGTGTTTTTAACCTGGATTTAAAAATGGATATGTTTGGGGCACGTCTAAGATCTTCTGGTAGTTTATTCCAGTTGTGTACAACGTAAGTGCTAAACGCAGCTTCTCCATGTTTAGTTTGGGCTCTGGGCTCTACTAGCTGACCTGTGTTCATGGATCTAAGAGCCCTGCTCGGATTATACTCTTCAAATATATCAGAAATGTATTTGGGTCCTAAACCATTCAGAGATTTATAAACTAAAAGCACCACTTTGAAATCTATACTGTAACTGACTGGAAGCCAATGTAAAGATTTAAGAACCGGAGTGATGTGCTCTGTTCTCTTGGTCCTGGTTAACATTCTAGCAGCCGCATTCTGAATGAGTTGCAGCTGTTTTACAGTCTTTTTCGGGAGTCCAGTTAAGAGGCCATTACAGTAGTCAACCCTACTAGAGATAAAAGCGTGGAGGAGCTTCTCTTGGTCTTTTTGGGACACCAAGCCTTTGATTCTGGCTATATTTTTTAGATGATAGAATGCTGTTTTGGTGACCGCTCTGATATGAATGTTAA
>JACXGI010017860.1:0-13925 GCA_016801175.1 Esox masquinongy
TGATTTTACAAGCCTGTACAATGAGGTCTGAACACATTTTACAAACGTGCAATTGTGCAAGAGCCTTCCTCAGTTATCAATCACAAAATAATTTCTCACCACAGCCCTGAACCAGTAAGTACATTTTGTATTGAGAGCCACTTGGTTGATCTGCAATGATTCATAGTCAATAGAGTAAGCTACTACAATGATTTCTGATGAAGTATGGATATATTGTTGCCTAGTTTAGTGGTTGTAATACCAGAAAAGGAAACAGGAAAGCCTAGATCAGCCGGCCCAAAATAATTCTCACCACGGCCCTGAACCAGTAAGTACATTTTGTATTAGAGAGCTACTTGGTTGATCTGCAATGATTCATAGTCAATAGAGTAAGCTACTACAATGATTTCTGATAAAGTATGGATATATTGTTGCCTAGTTTAGTGGTTGTAAAACCAGAAAAGGAAACAAGCAAGCCTAGTTCAGCCGGCCCGCAATTAAAAGTGATTATCGTTGTTGCTCACTGGATTCAAACCCAGGTCTCTCACATGAGGGGCTATGTCTTTAACCATTATTATGGTGTCATACGTTTGCTGTGTGTTGGTATAACATCTCAAGATTAGATCATTTTGTCACGCATTAACATCACGCCAAGTTTGATTATTTCGCTAGACATCATTAAGCACTGTGTTAAACTGACTAATGTTTCTTATTGAGTTTACCTCTACCACAAATAGCATCTATGAACTGTATGGCTTTTGCGACTGGCCATTTTAACAACTTATTAGCTAGTAATAGGCTTACTAGTATCCACTAACTGACTAACTGGAATAGTCATAAGAATTGAGCAATTGATAGCAAGACTGAAGATGAGCTTTACACTACCAAAGCAATTTCATTTCATGGCACAACAACGTTTGTTTTTCTTTCATTCGTGAATGACATTGATACAATAACTATCAATATAGGTGACGATAACAGAAGAACTCGTCAAGTGAAAAGACGAGAATCGTGGAAACCCCTACACTTTTGTGATCTAGTCTATATTACCCCAAAAAGCATGCATGGATGTGTACATCGAAAATCCACCAGAAATAGTCGCTATATAACCGTAAACAATTTTAGTTTAGGCTTACTATAATAAATATAACCATAAACAATTTTAGTTCAGGCTTACTATAACGTAGCTACTGAAGGTTGTAGCCAGCAAAGTTTTTGTCTATCCTGAGCGAAAAAGCATGCACAGATGCATACTTTGAATATCCACCAGAAATAGTCGCAATACAACCATAAACAGATTTATTTAAGGCTTACTATAACATAGCTACTGAAGATTGTAGCCAGCGAAGTTTTTGTCTATCCAGAACAAATCTTAATGCCTAATTGGTTTTAAATTGACGAGATTCAAACATGGGACCTAGTCAGTCAGGCACACACTCACTAAGTAAGAGACATTCACTCTTCTTGGCTGGCTCCGCTTACGCGATCCGGCAAAAAAGATCAGATCTGCTCTGATCTGCTGAATGTATCCAATTTGTATTCAGATGAAACAATGCTTGATGTTCCCTCTTTTGTACCACCCTAACAACAAGATAGCTTACATTTCAGTAACATGGATGTAGTAGGTGGGTTATTTGGTAAGCTCCTCTGCTGTGGAATATAGGTGGGAATGTTAGGGAAGAGGAGGCAAATAAACATTTTGAACATTGACCAGTCATGATTAGATTAGGTTAGATTCAACTTTATTGTCACTGAACAAGTACAAGTACAGAACAACAAAATGCAGCTAGCATCTATCCAGAAGTGGACATAGAAGAGGGCAGATAATTTACAAGTATTAAGTAAAGTGTATGTTACAAGTGGAATGTATAGATGTGCAATGAAGGTAGCATGTGTAACTGAGATGCAGGGATAGCAGAAATGAGGTTCCCGAGGTAGACACGTACATGTAACAACTGAAAACCTCCTTATCAGACTTTGGAAGGCAGTGTCAGAGTCCTGTAGTACAAAGGAGTAGTGCAACAAGGTCCCTGAGAGGCAGTACTAAGCGGTGGATGGGTGCAGGCCCACCGATGGGGGGGACAAACGGGTCTGTTGTCCCGGGCCCAGGGTAGGGTGGGGGCCCAGAACTGACATTGGGTTGACATTAAAGGGCCCATCTAAGATTATCTCGTCCTGGGCCCAGGCAAGACTGTCAGCGGGCCTGGATGGGTGGGTATGGTAAGTGATGGGTCACAGAGTTTAGCAGGGTTACAGTAGATGGAAAGAGGTAGACTTGTAGGGTAGAATTACGGGCTAGTGTGTGAGTTGCATACTCAAATCAATTAATTCTTGCCTGTCCTAATTAATAGATTGCCTGAGTTTATCTCACTGGAACTGATGTCACCCCACTGGAAAAATGCATGTGGTACATAAATACACTGTCTCCCCACTATCTACTGATTGCACAGTGCTAACTAAGGAAGGATCTTACACAACTGAACACGTTCGTAAAATGTGTTCAGACTTCATTGTACAGGCTTTTAAAATCAGCTTACATGCACCAACCTGGATGTGTCAGTTTGCAAAATGTGATCACAGATTTGATTGTGTTGATTGATCTTAAAAAAATAAGGAAATTAAGGAGCCAAAAGAACCGCTATTTTCATAAATACAAATCAGTTGTCAGTGTTCACCAAAAAGAGCCGTTCGTTCACAAACAACCCGTCACTAGTCCAAAGACGAACTAACTTTACCCCAGTCAGAAACCATCCGGCTGACACAAAATGGCACAATAATTTGTCTGTCTCTTTCCCCCTGCAAAAACACTCATGAGACACCCAGATCAAATGACACTAGCATTTCTTAATTAATTAACAAAATATAAAACAAGGTCAAATGAAGATGCTTAGCAGCCCATTAAGAAGTTTCTAGAGCTGTCAAAGTTAAAGCAGTAACACGTGCAAATATTTTAAAATACTGAAGGTCATTACTTTGTATGTTGCCATGAACACAATTTTGTTTTTGAGTCGCAGAGCCATCCGTTTATTCAGTGTTTGACTGGAAGCACTCTGGAGGGTGGTACCTGTACCTGTTGTTTTTATCGCAACAGCATAATGGTAAATCTTTTGGCTGCTTGACTTGTCCAGTGCACCTCAAATGTTTTCAGGGATCACTGGTGTAGCGTGTTGACGCCGGGCCCGGGTGCAAGATGTCCTTAAGCCGGAGCTGTATACACGTGATTTATGTTGTGAATTGTGCTCTTGTTTGTGAATCCTATCTCTTAACGCGTTAGTCTGCAGACAATCAAATCACCATTTCAATGTCCAGTGTTGACATGTGCATTGGACTGGAATTTATTTATTTTAGTCAAACTGATCCTATCCATCCTACTCCCAATATTACATGGAATTTTATTTCCACTCTCAAGAACCTTGAAACATTACAAATACTTGACAGGACACAAAACAGTCTTGATTTATGCTCCTTCCAAGAACAGCCAATGACATGGTTAACCACAGTAGTTTTACATTTGAACACAGAACAGATTTTTGCAAAACAATTTAGTTGTCTTGTTAACTTGAAATATCTGGACTTATATTGTCGTTTATTTTTAAATATTGAGGACTTCGCATTCCTGGGCTTGGCAAACATGGAGTCCTTAGACCTGGCAAATAATAACATTACACACATAAATGCAAATACATTTTTTGGATTATATAGTTGGATCTCAGGGAAAATCCACTTATTCACAACATTGAGACATTCTCTTTCATACATCTTGCATCTTTAAGAGAAGTGCTTCTTGGGAAATTGAACAGCCCACTAACAGAACCTGTGATTAAGTTGAATCTGAAACAAATTTTTGGTGACATTTTGAGTCAACTGACTCACCTGTGTATTGCTTCAAGTATGAGACCAACGCATTTGATTATTGGCAGTGACGTCACATCTAAACAGAACCTGAGTTTTATACTAAAAGGCCAGACTGTGTCCTTTGAGGACTGTGGCCGACCATTCTTTAAGTCCGTAATCCATCTTGATGTTCATGCTGAAGAATTCCTTTGTGGATCTGAATTCATGGCAAAGTATTTCCAATCTGTAAAAACGTTTGTGTACAGATCACGGCTTTCAGCTAAAAGTGTTGATTTAACACTGATTAATCAACTGATCAGCTACGGAAACTGACTCTAATTTCAGTGGATCTTATAAAACAACCTTCTGCTGACATCATTTTCCACAACCTGACAAAGCTGGAGGTTTTGGAACCTTTAGACTGCAAGATTTATTCAGTGGAGGGTAGTTTAACTAAAGATCTAAAATTGTTGAAAAGATTGCATTTACGAATTGAGAACACATATAACACGTTCTACAGCTTTACTGAATCTCTTTCTAGCCTTAAGTATTTGGTACTTTATCAGTTACATTTGTTTTGCAGTTGTGACAATGCTTGGCTTACTGCATGGGCAATGCGGAACAGGCAGGTTGAAGTGATCATGATTACTTATGAAACTACTACTTTGGACAACTTGACTTGCTTGTCAGACAATGGAATAGACACACCTAACTTTGTCAAGTACACAGAAGCCTACTGCACAACAGAGATAGACTTTATTCTCTTTGCTGTGACTGGCCTGGGAGTCCTGTTCTTCATGCTGGTGGTGTTTGTCCATAACCGGTCTGGCTATTACCTCCTCCCCCTCTACCACATCACCCTGGGCTGGCTGGCGGAGGCCATGAGATCCAACACCAGGGGGCGCTACAACTACGACGCCTTTGTTTCTTACAGCGGGAAGGACAAGCTCTGGGTGGTGGAGGAGCTGCTGCCCAACCTGGAGCAGAGGGGTCCCCCTTTCCTGAACCTCTGTCTGCACAGCAGAGACTTCCAGCTGGGCAAGGACATTGTGGAGAACATCACAGACAGCCTCTACTGGAGCCGCCATACCCTCTGTCTGGTCAGCCGTCACTACCTTCGCAGTAACTGGTGCTCCCTGGAGATGAAGCTGGCCACCACCAGACTGCAGGTGGAGCAAAGAGACATCCTCCTCCTGGTCTTCCTGGAGAAGATTCCCCCTCGCTGGCTCTCAGCCCACCACAGACTGGCTCGTCTGGTGAAGACCAGGACCTATCTGGACTGGCCTCAGGACCCCCATCAGTACCAGGCATTCTGGGACAGATTGTGGGAGAAACTGAAACCCCCGACTGAAGTTTGATTTTAAAATATATTTTATGTTAAGGCTAAGATCAATAATATTGGGAGGTATGTGGATATATAGAATTTGTCATTAAAAGTCACATTTTCTGAGCACACATTTTCTCAAATATTTGAAGTATGTCTTTATTTTGCAGTACTATAAAATCACTTTTTTAAATCTGTAAATATCTTGTCGCTAACACATCTTTTTACATTGTAGAGTAGGAATTGAAAAGGTCTGTTTTTGGTTTTGTTGTTTTTCAGGGTAAAACTAGTTGGTAATTGTTGTGTACTGAATACTTCTTCAAATAACAATGAATGACCACTGACCAGGGGTGGAAAGAGTACTGGAAATCCTACTCAAGTAGAAGTGCTTACTTTTTTGATATTGTATTCAAGTAGAAATAAAAGTACTGGTGCAAAAAACTACTCAAATACAAACAAAAGTAGCCCTCTTAAAAAGCACACAGAGTAAAAGTAACTAAGTATAAAATACTTTGCTATTTACTTTTTATGGTTATTTTTATTCTCCTTTTACAAGGATGGAAGTTCAAAGGGTGTGGCAATTGAATGCAAGCTTCACAAACAAATGAATATAAAAATAGTTCCTTTTCTACAGATGCATCTCAGAACATTTGAATATCGTGAAAAGTTCATTTTTTTCCATAATTGAACTCAAAAAGTGACACCATATATTCTAGACTCATTACACATAAAGTAAAACAATTCAATTCATTTTTTGTTTCAATGTTGACGATTATGCCTTGCAGCTCATCTAAATAAAAAATCCATTATCTCAAAATATTCAAATAAAAAATGTATAATACAGAAATGTCGACCTGAGCAGAGCTCTAATAACCTAATGGACTCAAAACACCTGCAAAGGTTTCATAAGTATATAAATTTACGCACTCAATACTTGGTCGGTGCTCCTTTTGCTCGAATTATTGTATCAATGTGGCGTGGCATGGAGGCAATCAGCCTGTGGCACTGCTGAGGTGTTATGGAAGCCCACGTTGATAGCGACCTTCAGCTCGTCTGTGTTATCTCGTTTTCCTCTTGACAATACTCCATGGATTCTCTATGATGTTCAGGTAAGGTGAGTTGGCTGGCCAATCAAGCACAGTAATACCATGGGCAGCAAACAGGTTACCAGTCATTTTGGCACCGTCCAAAATGACTGCCAAGTCCTGCTGGAAAAGGAAATCAGCATCACCATAAGGCTTGTCAGCTGATGGAAGCATGG
This sequence comes from Esox masquinongy, assembly GCA_016801175.1. Lineage (NCBI taxonomy): Eukaryota > Metazoa > Chordata > Actinopteri > Esociformes > Esocidae > Esox > Esox masquinongy. The sequence continues at coordinate 6,399 of JACXGI010017860.1, forward strand.
AGTGCTCCTAAATCTCATGGTAGATGGCTGCATTGACTCTGGACTTGATAAAACACAGTTGACCAACACCAGCAGATGACATGGCACCCCAAATCATCACTGACTGTGGAAACTTCACACTGGATTCTGTGCCTCTCCACTCTTCCTCCAGACTCTGGGACCTTGATATCCAAATGAAATGCAATATTTAATTTCACCGGAAGGGAGGACCTTGGACCACTGAGTAATAGTCCAGTTCTTTTTCTCCTTCGCCCAGGTAAAACGTTTCTGACAATGTCTCTGGTTCAGGAGTGGCTTGACACTAGGAATGTAACACTTGTAGCCCATTTCCTGGACAGGTCTGTGCATGGTGGCTCTTGATGCACTGACTCCAGCGTCAGTCCACTCCTTGTGAAGCTCCCCCAAGTTCTTGAATCAGCTTTGCCTGACAATCCTCTCAAGGCTGCGGTCATCCCTGTTGCATATGCACCTTTTCCTACCACACTTTTCCCTTCCAGTCAGCTTTCCATGAATTTGCTTTGATGCAGCACTCTGCAAACAGAGGCTTACCCTCCTCGTGGAGGGAGGGTGTCAATGAGTGTCTTCTGGACAACTGTCAAGTCAGCAGTCTTCCCCATGATTGTGTTGTGTGTACTGATTTAGACTGAGAGACTGAAGACTCAGCCGGTGGCAATGTAATACACTCTACGCGAGTGAAAATGTTGCCATTTACTTGCCCAATGGGATTAACCATACACTTCGATCCAAACTCCCCAAGGCCAAATGTTGACATTTCCTGGGCAATTGTACATGTTACACTCCCCAATTGCACGCAAAATGGGATTACCCATACACTTTGGCCCAAACTCCCCAGTCCAAATTTTGAAGTTTACTTGGCAAATGTATATGTTTTAGCCAAATCTGGTTGGAGGTGTAGGGGGTCTCCTAAAACATCCCCCCATAAAAGAACTTCTCTATTTTTTCTAACATTTTGAAATGCTTCCCTCAGAGTTCCCATATTTTTGATTGACCTACAGCTTGCAATATGTCACCCAATGAATTTCAATGGGAGTAACTTTTACGGGTAAACGGTTACTTCCTGTGGCCACAGGATGCTAAAACTTGTATCAGGTAGACTAGGCCACCCCCCAATGAACATATCCGGAGCACAGCTTTTTACAACACCCAGAAACCCAATAACTATTGTGTTGAAATTTGATGAGAAGGCAATGTATTGTCTATGGGAGATAAGAAATTGTACAATTGCTGATTGAAAAACTGCACACAGCTAGCATAACTGTGTAGAATATTAATTTCCCTATTCCCCTGATGGAGCTCGTAGAAAACAGTGTGTCTCTGAGCGACATACAGGCCGCAATATGTCAAAAACACACAATTCACTACGACACAGGATGTGTTTCAGGCCTGGTCTACATCCAGATCCAGTGTATTACACTGCCAGTCCACTGTCCAGGTCCTGTGTAATACATCGCCGGTGGCAGTGTAATACACAGGCAATGTTAAAGAAATGGGGAGAAAATACTTCCCAATAGTACAAGGGAGGAAAGGCTTAAAATTGTCCCATTTAGGGCCTATTGAAAGGGCCCCTTGCTCTTTGCTTAGAAAAGTCAACTCCCATGCCTGTAAGAGGTCCCCTTCTTTTGTACAAATGGGCAATATTTCCTACCCATTCATATACATTGCTAATGTACATGAGTCACCTTACCACACTTTTACATTCATATACACTGGTTATGTACATATACAATGTACATTCCCAGTGTATTTGAATGGGTAAGAAATAATTGGGCTCTACTCTGCTGGCAATACTCGGCCCTCTTTCAGAATGGTTGCGGTTGGTGGGTGTCCCTTTGGTTGATGCTTGGCAATGTGGGTGGATTGATTTCTTGCCTGTTGGGCCCTGTCCGGGGCCTCCCTGGACCCCCTGGGTGTCACTGGACCATCCTGTCTCAGCCCCAAGGTCTTACGCTGCTATATTATTGTGCTGGGGGAGTAGGGTCGGTTCTCCTTCTCCACTATAAATCCTTGTAGATCTAAGGAATGCATTTTCAAAATTTTCCCGGAATCCCCTGTTTTAAACTTAGGAGGACATGAGGTCTTGGCCCACACCTCCGGAGTACAAGGCTTGAAAGACTCATTGCTGTCCCTGTCCAAATTCCTCCTGGTTGTGTTGCAGATCAAGACGATACCTGACGATTTCAGCTGCCACTCTGCTGACCCCCCCCCCATGCTTCCGATCTGGACTCAGCCCACATGCATTTATTAATTATTACAATTTGTACTCTTAATATGTTCACCCGGCACAGCCAGAAGTGGACTGGTCACCCCTCTGAGCCTGGTTCCTCAATAGGTTTCTTCCTACATTTCGGCCTTCTAGGGAGTTTTTCCTAGCCACTGAAATTCAACACTACTGTTGTTTGCTCCTTGGGGTTTAAGGCAGGGTGTTTTGTAAAAGCACTTTGTGGCAACTGCTGATGTAAAAAGGCTTTATAAATACATTTGATTGATTGATTGTAATACTGCCCAATTGTTCTAGACAGAAATGACTCAAAATGGTCAATATTAAGGCCTATTGAAAGTGCCTCTTGTTGTATGCTTGGAAACTCCAACTCCCATTCTCACAACCCCTCCTCCGTGAGTGCTTTTTCCGGGGGTCTCGATTGTGAATGTGTTTCTGTCTTGTGCATTGGCGTGTTTGTGTGTCCTCATGTCTTCTCTGTTTCGGTCTCCCGGGCTAAAGGCGAGGGGGCGTGACGTGAGTACGGAGGTGATTCCTGTGACCAGCTGATACCACTCAACCATCAAACACCTGAACCTGCCGTGGCAATCACCAGCAGCATTTAGGAGCAGTGCTGAGGTCTCGGCCCTGTCGGATCGTTAATCACGTTTCTACGTGTCATACCTACCAGTTAATTGTCTATGCCTTTTGATTTGCTATTCTGTTCGTGCTTGCCAATTCGTGTTTTTCCTGTTTACCTGTCCTGTAATTCTGCACTCCATACCCCTTTAGGAACACCCACCCCCCACACAAAAGGACTCACCCACTCTTGCACCTGAGATTCCAGACCTGCCCTGTCACCTTCACGGAAATACCCACCGTCACCTGCTTACCTGGATCGTTGGACCCGTTCCCTTTTATTGCTAATGTACAGGAGTCACCTTACCACATGTGTACATTCCCAATGTATCTGAATGGGTAGGAAATACTGCCCAATTGTACAAGGTAAAAAAGCCTTTAAATGCTTTGTTTTAAGGCCAATTGAAAGGGCCTATTGTGGTATTATGGAAAAAAGCAACTCCCATGTCTCTAAGAGGTCTCTTTCTTTTGTACAGTTGGGCTGTATTTCCTACCCATTCATTTACATTGCTAATGTACATGAGTCACATTACCACACTTGTGCCTGATGCCTGGTGTCGAAAGATCAAGCATTACTGAACAAAACCTGTTTTTTTATGTCACAAACAACTGACTGTCTCAGGTTTTGAAAACCAGGTGCAATACCAACAACATTAAATGAGTGGCATCACTTCATTGCAAGTTAACCTAGTTGGTAGTAACCATAGATACAGTTGTGCTCAAAAGTTTGCATACCCTTGGAGAATTGGTAATATAAGTACCATTTGTAAAGAAAACAAGATTGACCAGGCAAAACACGTCTTTTATTTCCTATGGGATATGGCACATTCAACAGTAGGTCATAACAGAATGGCACAATCATAAAACAAAACATGGCAACAAAGAAAAAATGAACAGACCCCTGTTCAAAAGTCTGCATACCCACATTGTTCTTAATACTGTGTATTGCCCCCTTTAGCATCAATGACAGTGTGCAGTCTTTTGTAATATTTGTCTATGAGGCCCCGAATTCCTGCAGGTGGTATAGCTGCCCATTCGTCTTGACAAAATGCCTCCAGGTCATGCAAAGTATTTGGTCGTCTTGCATGAATGGTACGCTTGAGATCTCCCCAGAGTGGCTCGATGAAATTAAGGTCAGGTGAACCTGACCAGAACCTTCATATTTTTCTGCTGTAACCACTGGAGGGTCAACTTGGCCATGTGTTTAGGGTCATTGGCATGCTGGAAAGTCCAAGAGCGTCCCATGGGCAGCTTTTGTGCATAAGAATGCAAATTGTCTGCCAGTATTTTCTGATATGCTGCATTCATTTCGCCATCAATTTTCACAAGATTCCCAGTGCCTTTAGAGCTCACAAACCCCCAAAACTTCAGTGAGCCACCACGATGCTTCACAGTGGGGATGAAATTCTGTTCGCTATAGGCCTTGTTGACCCCTCTCCAAACATAGTGCTTATGGTTGTGACCATAAAGCTCTATTTTGGTCTCGTCCATTCAAATTACAGTGTGCCATAGGCAGTGAGGCGTGTCATGGTGTTGTCAGGCATACTGCAAAAGGGCTTTTTTGTGGCATTGGTGCAGTAAAGGCTTCTTTCAGGCAACTCGACCATGCAGCTCATTTTCTGTTCAAGATTCGTCATATTGTGCTCCTTGAAACAACCACACTGTCTTTTTCCAGAGCAGCCTGTATTTCTCCTGAGGTTACCTGTGGGTTTTTCTTTGTATCCCGAAGAATTCTTCTGGGAGTTTTGACTGAAATCTTTCTTGGTCTACCAGACCTTGGCTTGATATCCCTGAATTTTACACTTCTTAATAAGTGATTAAACAGTACTAACTGGCATTTGCAAGGCTTTGGATATCTTTTTATATATTTTCCATCACGTTTTCTGCATTTTTGTTCCCGGAGGAGGATGACTGTGTGGCAGTAGTTCTACGCCTGTGGCTCAAAGGGTGACTTTGCTACTGGCCACCACACAGCATCACCAGCAAGACGTCCTTCAGCCACGACAAGTTTGCCAGAACTTGTTCAACACCTGAAGACACCTGGGAGGCTGTTCCTTTTAAGTTCATCAAGCATGCAGGTAAATTTGAAAACATAATAACAATTTGAAACTTGAGATGAAAATGTGTTTTGCAGGGTAAATGCTTACAAAACCTTAACTTTTCCTTGATACGCGAGAGACCGGACGTGTGTATCGCCAGAGGAGCGTAATCATTCCAGCGTGGTCCCCTACCACCCCAAGGACGCACATCTACACCACAACACCAAGTGGATTGCAACCATGGAGATATGTGAATTACTTGTTGATCTGGTAATTGCTGCAATGTTTACTTGGTTTCACCATATTTACCTGTTCACCAACTTTTGTTTATTTTTAGGATGGAGCAAGCACAGCAAGAGCATTATCCTCTTGATATATTTAAAGCTGTGTGTGAATGTTCTTACTGTAGTTGTAGTGTGCCACCATTCTTAAGCTTTTTGCACTTTCGATAATATTCAATAACTCTATCGATTGCTGCTCTGTCACACTTATATATATTGCTGCCATACTTGCCATATCTAAATGTTCAATAATACTACCCAGATTGCTGCTATATCAAAATACTACCCTGATTGCACTGTTTGATTTGAAAATGTTTATTTTGTATGCATCTTGCACAATTTGAAATAAACTGTTTAGATTTTATTCAGTTCATTGTCATTTGTGATATGATTCAAATTATTATAAAGGATTATTATAAATAAAACCTAATATTGGGGCGTGAGGCATCCTGCAGGGTTTAGTGTATAAAAAGCGGCTAGCCGCCGTCGAGCCACTGGTGAGCCGCTGATCAGGGTATTGTAATGAAAGCGGCACACCAGTGGCCCGACTGCGACGCGCCCTATAAAAAAAGGCCAGACGCTTTGCAGAGAAGCTCGGCGGCCGCAGCAGCAAAAAGCTAGTGGGCCGCCAAGGGGCAACTTGCGTGTTGCTTGCTGGGTAGATGCTAACTGCATTTTGTTGTACTGTTGTACAGTACTGATGTGCAGTAGTACTTCAGTACTGCAGTTGTAACAAGATGGCGCCGCAGATGGCCACCTCGGTTAGCTGGTGCGCAATTTTCTGTCTTATTTTGTGTGTTATTTCAGTGTTCTGCGACAATTCTCGGATGGTTTTCTCAAGAGAGCTGATCATTAACATCAGGGCAACAACACCTGTGGATTTAATCCCAGATTTTCTCGCAACATCCATTGATTTACTGGACATTCTGGTCACAGCTACATCTGCACTTAGTTAAGCAGTAAGACGCCGACGGTGAGTTAAATGTGCCAGGGCGCTGGAACGCTCTCGGCACAATGCACTATGGACTTCGCTACCAGGAATATTCCTCACCAACATGCGATCACTCAGCAATAAACTTGACGAACTTCACTTGCTGTTGGGGAAAAACAGAGATCTCTCCTAGTCTTCCGCCTTTGTGGCTGTGTGGCTCTATACCGGACTCAGCGTTGCAATTGCTTGGTTTCTCAATCTTCCGGGCGGATCACAACACAGAACACTCGGAAAAAATGAAGGGAGGAGGAATATGCTTCTACATTAACAATGGCTTGGGCAATGATGTGACTGTCATACTACGGTACTGTTACCCTGACCTGGATTTTTTTTTAATCAAATGCAAACCTTTCTACAGCCCCAAGGGAATTCTCATCATTTATCCTGTTCATTGTTTACAGTCCACCGTAAGAGAAACTAAAGCAATAGTTTGCATTCAATGACTCTGCTTCTGTTCAGAGAGGCATCCAACTGATTACCAACTACAAGCCTAAAACCCCCCACTCCATTAATGACCTGCAACTTGCTATTGACCTGAATGAGTTCTACTGCAGATTTGAAAGACAAAAGGGCAGTCCTGACAACATACAGTGCCTTGCGAAAGTATTCGGCCCCCTTGAACTTTTCGACCTTTTGCCCCATTTCAGGCTTCAAACATAAAGATATAAAACTGTAATTTTTTGTGAAGAATCAACAACAAGTGGGACACAATCATGAAGTGGAACGAAATTTATTGGATATTTCAAACTTTTTTAACAAATAAAAAACTGAAAAATTGAGGGTGCAAAATTATTCAGCCCCCTTAAGTTAATACTTTGTAGCGCCACCTTTTGCTGCGATTACAGCTGTAAGTCGCTTGGGGTATGTCTCTATCAGTTTTGCACATCGAGAGACTGAAATTTTTGCCCATTCCTCCTTGCAAAACAGCTCGAGCTCAGTGAGGTTGGATGGAGAGCGTTTGTGAACAGCAGTTTTCAATTCTTTCCACAGATTCTCGATTGGATTCAGGTCTGGACTTTGACTTGGCCATTCTAACACCTGGATATGTTTATTTGTGAACCATTCCATTGTAGATTTTGCTTCATGTTTTGGATCATTGTCTTGTTGGAAGACAAATCTCCGTCCCAGTCTCAGGTCTTTTGCAGACTCCATCAGTTTTTTTCCAGAATGGTCCTGTATTTGGCTCCATCCATCTTCCCATCAATTTTAACCATCTTCCCTGTCCCTGCTGAAGAAAAGCAGGCCCAAACCATGATGCTGCCACCACCATGTTTGACAGTGGGGATGGTGTGTTCAGGGTGATGAGCTGTGTTGCTTTTACGCCAAACATAACGTTTTGCATTGTTGCCAAAAAGTTAG
>JACXGI010017861.1:0-13915 GCA_016801175.1 Esox masquinongy
GTAGTTACATGGAAAGAGGGCTGTAATTTGAAGCAGTTTCTCTTCCCACATAGTTACAGTTTAGTTACAAGGAAAGAGGGCTGAATTTTGAAGCGGTGTCTGTTCCCATATAGTTCCAGTGTAGTTACAAAGAATGAGGGCTGTAATTTGAATCGGTGTCTGTTCACACATAATTACAGTGTAGTTACATGGAAAAAGGTCTGTAATTTGAAGTGGTGTCTGTTTTCAAGCAAATACACTGAAGTGACAAGGAAAGGGCTGTAAGGGCTGTAATTTGAAGTGCTGTCTTGTTCCCACATAGTTACAGCGTAGTTACAAGGAACAAGGGCTGTAATTTGAAGCAGTGTCTGTTCCCACATAGTTACAGTGTAGTTACATGGAAAGAGGGCTGTAATTTGAAGTGTAACTGTTCCCACGTAAATGCACTGTAGTAACAAGGAAAGAGTGCTGTAATTTGAAGCGGTATCTGTTCCCATGTAAATACACTGTAGTTACAAGGAAAGAGGGATGTAATTTGAAGCAGTGTCACTTCCCACATTGTTACAGTGTAGTTACATGGAAACAGGGCTGTAATTTGAAGCGGTGTCTGTTCCCACGTAGTTACAGTGTAGTTACATGTAAAGAGGGCTGTAATTTGAAGCAGTGTCTGTTCCCACAGTTACAGTGTAGTTATAAGGAAAGAGGGCTGTAATTTGAAGCGTTGACTTTTCGCAAGTAAATACACTGTAGTTACAAGGAAAGAGGGCTGTAATTTGAAGCGGTGTCTGTTCCCACGTAGTTACTTTTTTGTTTTATTCTATAAACTACTGACAACATTACTCCCAAATTCCAAATAAAAATATTGTCATTTAGAGTATTTATTTGTAGAAAATATCAACTTTTCCAAATAACCAAAAAAAGACGCCTTGTTTTCAGACCTCAAATAATGCAAAGAAAACATATTTATTTTCATTTTTCAACAATAAAATACTAATGTTTTCACTTAGGAGGAGTTCAGAAATCAATATTTGGTGGAATAACCCTGATTTTTAATCACAGCTTTCATGCGTCTTGGCATGCTCTCCACCAGTCTATCACATTGCTGTTGGGTGACCACTCCTGGCACAAAAATTCAAGTAGCTCCACTTTGTTTGATGGCTTGTGACCATCCATCTTCCTCTTGATCAAATTCCAGAGGTTTTCAATGGCATTCAGGTCTGGAGATTGGGTTGGCCATAACAGGGTCTTGATCTGGTTGTCCTCCATCCACACCTTGATTGACCTGGCTGTGTGGAATGGAGCATTGTCCTGCTGGAAAAACCTATTCTCAGAGTTGGGGAACATTGTCAGAACAGAAGGAACCAAAATTTCCTCCACCAAATTTCACAGTGGGTGTGAGACACTGTGGCTTGTAGGCCTCTCCAGGGCTCCGTCTAACCATGAGATGACCAGGTGTTTGGCAAAGCTGAAAATTTTACTCGTCAGAGAAGACGACCTTACTTCATTCCTCCACGCTCCAATCCTTAAGGTTTTTTGCAAACTTCAGCCTGGCTCTTCTTTGTTTCTCATTGATGGGCCTTGCCCTTAGGAACCTGTTTCGAACCATCCTTGCCGTGCACTTTACCCCAGCTGCTGTTTGCCATTCTTTTTGTAGGTCACTTGATGTCATCCTTCAGCTGTTGAGTGACATTCGAATGAGTTGACGGTCATCTCGGTCAGTGGATTGTCATTTTCGCCCTCTGCCAGTCTGTAGCGTTGTTGTCCCTAATGTCTGTTGCTTGACCTTGTTCTTATGAACCGCCGTCTTTGAAATTTTCAGGATGGAAGCAACCTGACGCTCACTGTATCCCTCTGCATGTAAAGCCAGAATTTAACCTTTCTTGTCCTCACTCAGTGCTTTTCTTTTCAACTCTTTTGTCATGCTGAATAGTTATTTATTTATTCAAATTACCTTTGAGGTACTACCTTTGAGGCACTGTTTTCGCCATGCAGCTGGTCCCATTGCAAGAGGGTGCCAATTTTAGAATGGAGAACCTCACCTCCTCTGCACTGACCCTGAGCACTAGAGCCCCCGAGGGCTGTGTACTCTGTCCCCTCCTGTACTCCCTGTTCACGCATGACTGTGTGGCCAAACACAGCTCCAACACCATCCTTGTATTCGCAGACGACACTACCATCCTGCGACTCGGCAGTGAAAGCTGCCCAAACACGACTATACTTCCTGAGGAGACTCAAGAAATTTGGCATGTCCGTAAAAACTCTCACCAACTTCTATAGGTGCACTATTGAAAGCATCCTCTCAGGCTGCATTACTGCAGAACGCAAGTCCCTCCAGAGGGTGGTAAAGTCTGCGGAGCATGTCACTGGCTGCTATCTCCCCTCCGTGCAAGGCATTTACCATAAACGATGCCTGAGGAAAATACAGAACATCATCAAAGACCACAGCCACCCAGGCTATTGCTATACTTGCCATATCTATAATATTCAATACTACTACCCATATTGCTGCTAGTTTACAGTGTTATGTACACTGCTCAAAAAATTAAGGGAACACGTAATCAACACAGTATAACACCAATTCAATTAAACTTAAGGAATATCAATCTGTCCAGTCAGGAAGCATAAGCGATGGTGAACCAATGTCACCTGTTTTGGTGCCAATGAAAGTCACAACAGGTGCACTGGAGAGGCAGCAGCAAGACAACCCTGAAAAAGGGAATGGTTTTGCAGGTGGTGGCCACAGACATTTGCTCTTTCTTTTTTTTCCTTATCCATCTCCTCCAGGATAGCACAACCATACGTGCCATCGCAAGAAGGTTTGCTGTGTCTCCCAGTACAGTCTCAAGAGCATGGAGGAGATACCAGGAGAGCTGAGCAGGGCCATAGAAGGGCATCAATCCAGCAGCAGGACCGGTCTCTTCTCCTTTGTGTGAGGAGGAACAGGAGGAGCACTGCCAGTGCCCTACAAAGTGACCTCCAGCGGGCTACTAGTGTGCATGTTTCTGACTAAACTGCCAGAAACAGATTCCATGAGGGTGCCAACATCCTCTAGTGGGACCTGTGCTCACAGCCCAGCACCATGCAGCTTGGCATTCGCCAGAGAACACCAGATTTGGCCGGTTCGCCATTGGCACCCCATTCTTTTCACAGATGACAGCAGGTTCACACTGAGCACACTCGACAGACGTCAAAGAGTCTGGAGACTCCATGGTGAACATTCCACTGCCTGCAACTTCATCTAGCATGACCGGTTTGGCGGTGAGTCAGTGATGGTATGGGGAGACATATGCTTGGAGGGTCGCATAGACCTCCACGTGCTTTCCAACAGTACCCTGAATGCTGTCAGGTACCGGGATGAAATCCTCAGACCCATCGTCAGACCTAACGCTGGTGCAGTGGGCCCTGGGTTTCTCCTGTGCAGGACAATGCCCGGCCTCATGTGGCCAGAGTGTCTAGGCAGTTCCTGGTGACGAAGGCATTGATGCCATTGACTGGCCCTCTTGTTCCCCAGACCTGAATCCAATTGAAAACCTCTGGGACATTATGTATTACTGCATCCGATGCCGCCAAGTAGCGCCACAGACTTTCCAGGAGCTTGCTGATGCCCTGATCCAGGTCTGGGAGGAGATCCCTCAGGACACCATCCGCCGTCTCATCAGGAGCATGCCCAGACGTTGTCGGGAGTGCATACAGGCACATGGGGGTCATACACACTACTGAGTCACATTATGAGTTGCCGTGATGAAATTCATGCAAGTTGGAACAGCCTGTGATTTCAATTGTTTACTTAGATTTTCGGTGTGAGTTTGAATCCAGCCGTCATTCGGTTGGTAATTTTGGTTTCCATTGACTGTTGTTACGTCCTTTTGTTCTCATCGAATTACACAATGTACAGTAAAGATTTTGATCTTTAATATATTTTGTTCATCGAGACCCGATGTGTGATTTAGGTGTTCCCTTAATTTTTTTGAGCAGTGTATATTATTGCTTTATTTTTTGCTATATTTTCGCTTTATATGTTTTTGATTTTTTTTCTTAATTCTCACTACGTAGTTGTCGGGTGCCATACCACAAGAATTTCATTGTGCAGGATGACACTATGTTGTTCGACGCATTTGACAAATAAACTTTGAAACTAAACTGAAACTATTACTGTAGGGCATCCCAAGGAGCAGGACAAAGATTTACATCCTTCCCTGTTTCGGGGAGCATATGTCTCTTTTCCATACAGGAAAGTACTTCACTAAAGTGAGTGTTAGGACAACAAATACATCCATTTTAGGTTTTTGCATGAAACTTGTTTGCTGGTATCTTTGATGTAAATGGATCGTTACTGTGGTAATTTTTATCTGTTCAGGGTGAATTATATGCAAGGTTGAACTTTTGTTTGAAGGCCCTATCTGGTGATGCCCTCCTTCAGGTGTGACTCCCACTCTGAAAACTGGTTAACTCGCATTGGATAGCATATGCTGGTCTGGTCTGTGGATTGGTCAATAATGAATTTTGAATAGACAGGTTAATGCATATAAATGTCTTGAAGTACTTTGGTATGCTGTCTATTCCCTGTGTGTTGTGTCACTGAATGAGGTCAGAATATCTGAATACATTTGCATAGTTCTATGTGGGCTTGTTATGAGTTAATCAATGAATAGTAATACTCTACTATGTGTGACCATGTTCTACTATCCCTTTTCAGCTTAAAACAATGACTGCAGATAAGTTAGAACATAACTATAGATGGTGTATCACTGCCATAAGCAATAATATATGGTAAATAAAAGACTGTCAATGTCAATTTCTTAAGTGACATTACTCTTCAGTGGTTCTTTGCAGCCAACCATTTTAAATTATATCAATATAATTTCCAAGTCACATACTTAGATGTCATCAGTCGTCATGGTCAGGCTTGGAATTTCGTCATTTTAGGGACAAGGCCATTTGGCATAAAAATGTTTAGGGCACAAAGGCCACATGCCAGGGCACAAAGTGAAATAAGAGGATTTGGAGCTCACATTACCTCTGTTACACAAAAGTAAACCTCAAACTATCCTTTAGCGTCATAATCACCTGCGCTAATGAGTGCGACCTAAATAAACAAATATAGTGACTTCTTTGGGCGCAGAGCAAGTAATGTTTCTTTATTAATCTTTCACCACAAATGCTGCAATGTCAAGTGATGTGAAACCGAATGTTACTTCTCAAAAAGCAGGCAGGTATATTTTCAAACTCGGAGGTCACAACTTCCCAGTTGCTCCTGAACGCACCTTCCAACGCAGAGGAGGTTTGACTTAGTTAAGCACTAAATAAGTCGGCCATCTATCAATCGATAATTAGCGAGCTTGCTTTTATGTAGTCCGTTCTTGTGGTTGTTCTCAGTTGCGCTCCTGCTGGTGGCTTTGAATGATGTGATGTGTGACTCTGCTTCCAAAATCATCAGATTTCTATTTTTAAATTTGGTTTAAGAAACACTTTACACCCAAACCTACAAACAAACAAACTGGCTGCTGACCACAAGATTTTGACAGTAGCAGGAGTAGTGTAATGAAAGATGTGTTTTGGAAGGTTTGTAAAGGTGCCGTGTTGTCTGGCGTTACTACTCAGTGGGACATCCTAATCTCACGCCAATGGGCCTATTTACTTTCTGAAAGGAATGGACATACACAGTGTAGGCCAAGGTACCCCCATCTGCTCAGACAAACCAGGTGTGAGGATGGACAATTCAACAAAGTAGAAATATGACTTCCATTGGATTAACTGCACTGATGTTTGGTCTTTCAGTGTGTGTCCCATAAAGGGATGTACTCTCCAATAGGTTTCAGTGCTGTACATGTTATGTATCATTTGTTACAGTTAAATGTTTACCGGATGAAGAATCCTGCAAGACTAAGGGTCTAGCTTTGGATGGTGCTAATTGAATATATGTAAATGTGTGAATGCCAGTTGCTTTGTTTTCATTGTTTTTGCCAAGGTGAGGTGATCCTATTATAGATGCAATGGGGGAGTTTGGAATTGGTCTGTCTGGTGGGGATGAATAGGAAAGCCTGACTTAGTTCTTGGAGTCTATCTTTAACAGAAGCTCCTAGCATACCTTCGTGCTATAGTGTCTTAAATACTTATGGTATATTTAGTAGACTGTTAGACTAGTTGGGAGGACGTTGAATCGTGTTTGTATGTAACTATGTTTTGTATTGTAACCTTATTACTTGATTGGAATAAATTGTTTTACTTTGGAATATAGATTACTACAGCATTCCTCATTCATTTCCATACTCAAGTTTGTAGGGCTACTGGTAATTACACACACGTAAGTAAGTCTAAGCGACCAGACTTGGTGTCCCTGAGTCCTGGATTCTCAAAGCAGTTTGGTTAGGCACAGGAACACATGGCATTGTCTAGTCATCTCTGAGTCGTGGGCTTAACCTTCTGTTAGCCCCAGGAACACATGCCATTTTACTGTATGGTTCGTGTTAAACGATAACAGATATAGGCACATATACAGATTTAAATTGAAGTGACCAGACTGATCATCCCTGAGTTCTGAGTTGCTGCACGATCCCTTGTTTTCTGTTCATGACTGATGAGGATCATTGAGGATAACGCAGGCCGTGAAACATATGATATTTTAAAAGTTTGGCTTGTGACGAAAGATTAGCTACCTTTTCTAAGACTTCCAGCATATCATGGTTGTTTATGGTTGCGTATGTTTAGAAACAATATGGAGTCAGATTATTAGATATTAAATTATCACGTAGGTCACAGATTCTCTCTGCACTAATCTTCCTACCTGTCCACTCAGTAGCGTTCGAAGGGGTTTACAAAAGGCCATGGTACAAAGGCCATGGTGTACAATGAAAATCATTGATTTTCAGGGCATCACGGTCAGAGCAAGGGGCAATGGCCATGGCCGTCGTGAAACTCCTACCCTGGTCATGGTTCAATTTTACTGGAGAACATACCACAACACATATGTTCAGCTAGACTCAGTTAAGGTGACAAGAGCCTTGAACAAACCACATCCAATAATATGGTAAAAGGCTATCTCTCCTAGATTCTAAAGAAGAACAACTGCAAATACTGTAAAGAAAACAAAAAACAAGTATGTTGCAAAAACTTCACGGAGATCGTGGTAGAGCAGCAGATTATACATTCCTCCCCACACACTGCCGTGCTACATACATCTTTGTTGAACATGATTAATATACAAAAATGAACGTACATAGCAAATTATTTAAGGATCAAGATAGTGAGATATGACATGTAAATTTTATGGTTGAGTGGTGACAATTTCACCTTTTAATTCTAGTTTAGCTAGTTTAGCCAAGTTTAGCCAAGCTATCTGGTTTACATGTAACCAAAGCTATAAAACCTACTTAACCTACTCAATTGATGAAACTGCTCCATTAAAAAATCAATCAACTTAGTACATCAGACACATCACCTTCAAGCCATTTCTTTAATTAATGTCTTTCCCTATAGCCTAAACCAATCTGTTTTATATACAACACCCACAGCTTTAATAGTAAAGAAATATGTCCTGAGTTATATGTAAATGTTTCACGCATACCTTTCTGTTCGGTCAACCATGTTTTGTCTCAAAAACTACCATCTAACCAAATAAATAAGCTCCACATTTTTGTTTTTATCATCTATATCCATCAGAATAAAATAATCCTGTCTTTAATCAATCATATTTATTTTATGAAGCCCTTTTTACATCAGCGGCTGTCACAAAGTGCTTATACAAATACCCTGCCCAGAAACCCAAAAGAGCAAACAACAACTATAGTTGATGTGGAGTGGCTGTAGGGGAACTATAATCTATCCTATCTTCAAAATCCATCATCAAGACTAAAACAAATTCCAAGTTTTGGTCTTTTTAATCTCTCAGTCTTGTTAATGCTTACTGGGATCCTATAATAGGCTATTATTGGATCCCAGTAAGCATTGTATGTTGCTAATTGAAAATACATTGACATTGGTGAAATTTGTTTAATTAACCCTGGCTTTGATGTGAACACCCGACAGACATCCCGTGTACTGTAGGTTTTGATTTAGTCCAGTCTGTGGACATCCGTGGATGTTGACATCAAGGCCTGGGACCAGTGGAACGAATGTCAGCAATTTTTAGTTATGTGTGGGGGAGTTAAAGAGCAGCCTGCGGTATTCCGGGGTTTGACTGAAAGCAGTCATCTTCCTGGAAGCCGAAAATGTAAGGCCCTCTCCGGTGATGCCTCACAACACTTTTCATGTCCAATTTTGTGCAGGTCACATCCGAAAAGGAGGAACACACAGCGTTAGGCGGCGCATGATGACTGCATAGATACCTCGAAGAGTTTGTCTCTTTTTTCCTGTAAAACCTTCCTCCTGTTCCATGTTAAAACCACTGTCGAAGGTGTTTAACACAAAAAGATACTACTTGCCAACAACCTACAATTGAACATCCACCCCCCAATCTTTAACTGTCTCTTCTTCCCTCCCTCTCTTCCTCCCTTTTCCCTCTGTCTCATTCTCAACTCTCTTCCTTCCTCCCTCTCTGTTTGTCTCTCTCCCTATCTCATGCTTAAATGATGGAACCAACCCCCATACACAGACACACACACAAACACTTGTTTTACTATACTTGTGAGGACTTACTTGTAACCAAAATTTATTTGTATTCTATAGCAACAACTAATCTTTACCCTGAACGTAACCCTTAACAACCAAAATGGAACTCCTAAACCTAACCGTTAATGCCGAACCACTTTTACATTTAAATGTTATTAATTTAACAGATGTTCTTATCAACTGCGACTTACAGTAAGTGCATACATTTTAAAAGAGCTAGGTGGGACAACCACAGTTTAGTAGTAAGTGCATTTCAATTAAATAATTAATTATCAGCAATTCAGGGATGAAAAGAAGACAAAAGAAATAATAAACAAGAACCACAAAGAAACAAGATAGAGGTTGTGGCAGTGGAACTATTTTAGGTAAACCTAACCTTAATTCCAAACAAAAAAATACATTTATAAAGGTAAGGACCGGCCAAATATTCTCTCTACTAATAAATTTCCATGGGCTACTATACTTTTGAGGACATGGTCCTTACAAATATATTAATACAGGCGCACACAAACATAACATTACTGAATGCCCACTACTAAGAAAAGAAGAGCTGTTAATGAACACACCCACATATGTAGCTGTGACTGTGACATAGACAGTGAGACCAGGTACACTTCCGTGCGCGCTCGCACACAAACACATGCATAACACAGCAAGCATTAAAGCCTACCTAAGCGTAGGTGTTCTGTGACCCGGTATCTCACCAGATGGCTGCTTATGTTCTCTCTGCAGCACTGAACAACTTTTGAGCTGGATAAATGGAAATAATGAATGACAGAAGGACAGAACAAAATATGGAAAGAAAAATATATTTTTTCTTTCTGATGATGTTTTTTTTTACAACTTTACAAATGTTGTCTGTGATCTGTGAAGTTAAATCTCCAACTCCCTATGTGTGTGAATTGGAAATTGTGCGCATCTGCATGCACACCCTAGTGTTTTCAAGAAAAACATAATCGCAGGATAGCAATACTACAGTATGTTTTATCACTTACCCAATTACGTGTGATAGCAAAACCAATCTAGAACTCCATTAAAACAAGAGACCCCACTGCTTAAGGTTAAACAATAGCAAATTACTTTACCCCTCCGCCACCTCCACTTGTTCCTGTTCACCCATGTCTCCATGGAAATTATCACGACAACTACACATACTGCTCAATGTGATGAGATGGAAGCCAGCAGAAGTATTTGCTCTTGTTTCTATCTCAAAGTTTGTTTTTATTCATTTCAAGTTAATCAAAACTGGATTTGAAATTGAGCTATTGAATGCCTGACAATAAAAATGTGATTCAGTTCAAAACATTTGAGTCACATGTTCATTTCTTGTCGTTTTGTTTCTCACCAACTGAGTTGTGCGTGGATAGTGAAAGAAAATAAATCACAATGTGAAAGCAATAAAGGATAGCTGAGGGATAAGATCAGCAGGTACTAGTCAAACTGTGAAACACAACCAAACACGATGAGGAATGTCTCTGCAAGTTTATACTTGATTAAGATGTTTAAATGTTTGCAAAACATTTCCGCATTGGTAGTGGTAAATATCAAACTCACTAATAATTTGTATGAAACTGTCAAACTTGTGTGAAACTTGTCAATTGAAAGATTGTCAGTGTAAAGCTACAACTACAACCCCATCTCCAAAAAAGTTGGGACGCTGCGTAAAATGTAAATAAAAACAGAATGCAATGATGTGCAAATCAGGTAAAAACCCTGTATTCAAGAGAAAATAGTACAAAGACAACATATCAAATGTTGAAACTGAGACATATTATTGTTTCTTGAAAATATATGTCCACTTTGAACTTAATGCCAGCAACATGTTTCAAAAAGGTTTGGACAGAGGCAACAAAAGACTGGAAAAGTTGTGTAATACTAAAAAACTAAACCTGGTGGAGTATCATACAACTAATTAGCTCAGTTGGCAACAGAGTATTAAAAAACATTTCAGAGAGGATGGGTCTGTCAGACGTGAGAATGGGTACAGGTTCACCACTCTGTGAAAGACTGCATGGGCAAATAGTGCAACAATTAAAGAATAGAATTGCAAAGAGTTTGGGGATCTCATAATCTATGGTGCATAATGTCATTAAAAGATTCAGAGAATCCAGAGAAATCTCTGTATGCAAGGGGCAGACAATGCCAAAAACCATTATTGGATGGCCGTTATCTTAGGGCCCTCAGACGGCACTGCATTAAAATCAGACACGATTCTGTAGTGGAAATAACAGCATGGGCTCAGGAACACTTCCGTGAAACATTGTCTGTGAACACAGTACATCGCTGCATCCACAAATGCAAGTCAAAACTCTACCATGCAAAGAAGAAACCATATACAGGTGTCCTTAAACAGTCTTAAATTAAGGTAAAATAAGGTATAAAGTCTTGAATTGTCTTATTTCCGCTTTTTAAAGATCTTAAAAAGTATTTATTAAGTTCTGTTAGCATTGTGAACAGGTGATGCAAAAATAATATGTGGTTTGTGAACGCATTTTTAGCTCTGGTCACGCGGAGAGGAAGCACAATCTCATTCAGAATGTTAGCAGTCAGCAAGAAACTTGTGATGGTTGGCCGCTTTTCTCCCAACATCGTTGTTTGTAAGGTAGATAGCTAGTGAGTAGCAAGCTAGGTAATTTAGCTAGATACATAGTAGAGATGGGTTGTTAAAATTCCTGCAGGTACCATGGGAAAGTGCAAATTCGATCAGAAGTGGTTGGACAACAGAAACTTCGCTTTGTGGTTGAAATCTGTTGAAAGGAAAGAAAAAGAAGCACACTGCTTTTTTGCAAAAAGTCTTTCAAACTTGGCACTGTGGGAATTAAATCTGTGGAATCCCATATGAAATGTGAGAAACACAAAAACCCTGCGAAAAGCTTCCAACATACACCTGGCATTTCTCAGTTCCGTTTGGTCGTATCACAGACGACTGTCCTGCAAAGTGCAACCAGTAAAGTTATGGTTAGCAGTAGGCTTCCTGCTCTAACAATGGTGGGTACTTCAGTGGTGACCACTTTATGTATTTTTTGTGTGAGGTGTTGTTGTGAAAATGGTCTTCAATTGAATTCAAAGTGGCATTAAAAAAGTCTTAAATGAAACCTGCCGATACCATGATATCTAAACAGTATCAGCGAGACAATGCCAAACTACATTCTGCATGTATCACAACAGCATGGCTCTGTAGTAAGAGTCCAGCTGCTAAACTGCCCTGCCTGCAGTCCAGACCTGTCACCCATTGAAAATATTTGGTGCATTATGAAACGAAAAATACGACAAAGGAGACCCCGAACAGATGAGCAGCTGAAATCCTATATCAAGCATGAATGGGAATAAATTTCACTTTCAATACTACAGAAATTGTTCTCCTCAGTTCCCAAATGCTTACAGAGAATTGTTAAAAGAAGAGGTGATGCAACACAGTGGTAAACATGCCTCTGTCCCAACTTTTTTGAAACGTGTTGCTGGCATCAAATTCAAAATGGGCATGTATTTTTCCAAAAACAATAACATTCCTCAATATCAACACTTGATATGTTGTCTTTGTACTATTTTCAATTAAATATGGGGATAAATGCACATCATTAAATTCTGTTTTTATCTGCATTTTACGCAGCGTCCCAACTATTTTGGAAACAGGGTTGTAAAATGATTACCAAAAACATGAACTCACAACACATTAGCAATCTCCAGGGCTTCCAAGAGATCTGTGTCCATTTTCTTTCATGGTAGCCACATCAGAACAGTATTTAAAAGTATTTATAACACAGGATTGTTGAATAGTTACTGCTGATTGACTTTTGCGTGATTATGTTTTCTCAGTTTGGTAGCAATTGATTTTATCCAGTCAGTTGTTGAACTAGTTATGTATTTACAAGTAACTTTAGAACTAATCAAACTTACGACTGGGTTGGAAATGTAGCAACAAAAAATTAAAAAGCATGAATTATATATAAACTAAAACACATAATATCTGCTTTCCTAGAGCTACAGTGGATATAAAAAGTCTACACACACCTGTTAAAATACCAGGTTCTTGTGATGTAAAAGAATGAGACAAAGATAAATCATGTCAGAACTTTTTCCACCTTTAATGTGACCTATAACGTAAACAATTCAATTAAAAAACAAACTGAAATTTTGAGGGGGAAAAATAAAAAATAAAAAACCCACAATAACCTGGTTGCATAAGTGTGCACCCCCTTAAACTAATACTTTGTTGAAGCACTTTTTGATTTTATTACAGCACTCAGTCTTTTTGGGTAGGAGTCTATTAGCATGGCACATTTTGACGTGGCAATATTTGCCCACTCTTCTTTCAAAAGAGTGGGCAAATATTCCAAATCTGTCAGATTGCGAGGACATCTCCTGCGCACAGCCCTCTTCAGATCACCCCACAGATGTTCAATTGGATTTAGGTCTGGGCTCTGGCTGGGCCATTCCAAAACGTTAATCTTCTTCTGGTGAAGCCATGCTTTTGTGGATTTGGATGTGTGCTTTGGGTTGTTGTCGTGCTGAAAGGTGAACTTCCTCTTCACCTTCAGCTTTCTAATGGATGCCTAAAGGTTTTGTGCCAAAATTGCCTGGTATTTGGAACTGTTCATAATTCCCTCCACCCTGACTAAGGCCCTAGTTCCTGCTGAAGAAAAACAGCCTCAAAGCATGATGCTGCCACCACCATGCTTCACTCTGGGTATGGTGTTCTTTGGGTGATGTGCAGTGTTGTTTTTGCGCCAAACATACCTTTTGGAATTATGGCCAAAAAGTTCAACCTTGGTGTCATCAGACCATAACACATTTTCCCACATGCTTTTGGGAGACTTGATGTACACATAATAAATTGCTCCCTTTCCTCCGGATGTGTACCAAACTCACTAAAAATAACGGAAATTAAGCCTCTTCTAAAAAAATTGAATCTGGATCCTGACATATTAAACAATTATAGGCTAATATCGAACCTCCAGTTCCTCCCAAAAATCTTAGAAAAATGTGTTTCCCAACAACTGAATGCCTTCCTGAAGACAAATAACATTTATGCAATGCTCCAGTCCGGTTTCAGACCCCATCATAGTACTGAGACTGCACTCGTGAAGGTAACAAATGACCTTCTAATGGCCTCAGACAAAGGTTCCGCACCCCTCCTGTTGCTTCTTGATCTTAGTGCTGCTTTTGACACTATTGATCACTCCCTTCTCTTAGAGAGACTGGAAACCCATATTGGGCTACGTGGACATGTTCTAGCCTGGTTTAAATCTTATTTATCTGAAAGATATCAGTTTGTATGTGTGGATGGCATATCCTCTGACAAATCAAAGGTATGTTTTGGTGTTCCTCA
>JACXGI010017863.1:0-13919 GCA_016801175.1 Esox masquinongy
CAGATTAGAGACCAGCTGAATGGCACACAGAGTTCTAGCAGCAGACACATCTCTAGAACAACTGTTAAGAGGAGACTGCGCGAATCAGGCCTTCATGGTCAAGTAGCTGCTAGGAAACCACTGCTAAGGAGAGGCAACAAGCAGAAGAGATTTGTTTGGGCCAAGAAACACAAGGAATGGACATTAGACCAGTGGAAATATGTGGTATGATGAGTCCAAATTTGAGATCTTTTGTTCCAACCGCCGTGTCTTTGTGCGACGCAGAAAAGGTGAACGGATGGATTCTACATGCCTGGTTCCCACCGTGAAGCATGGAGGAGGAGGTGTGATGGTGTGGGGGTGCTTTGCTGGTGACACTGTTGGGGATTTATTCAAAATTGAAGGCATACTGAACCAGCATGGCTACCACAGCATCCTGCAGCGACATACCATCCCATCCGGTTTGCGTTTAGTTGGACCACCATTTATTTTTCAACAGGACAATGACCCCAAACACACCTCCAGGCTGTGTAAGGGCTATTTGACCAAGAAGGAGAGTGATGGAGTGCTGCGCCAGATGACCTGGCCTCCACAGTCACCGAACCTGAACCCAATCGAGATGGTTTGGGGTTAGCTGGACCGCAGAGTGAAGGCAAAAGGGCCAACAAGTGCTAAGCATCTCTGGGAACTCCTTCAAGACTGTTGGAAAACCATTTCAGGTGACTACCTCTTGAAGCTCATCAAGAGAATGCCAAGAGTGTGCAAAGCAGTAATCAGAGCAAAGGGTGGCTACTTTGAAGAAACTAGAATATAAGACATGTTATCAGTTATTTCACACTTTTTTGTTAAGTACATAATTCCACATGTTCATTCATAGTTTTGATGCCTTCAGTGAGAATCTACAATGTAAATAGTCATGAAAATAAAGGAAACGCATTGAATGAGAAGGTGTGTCCAAACTTTTGGCCTGTACTGTATGTAATAATTCACTTCAGCCTCCAGCCTTGAGTCAGCTGTGGCTAAAGGAAATGGACTATTGGCTGCTAGTGGCGGAGCCTTGCCATCAGGTGGCACCACACTCTTATTTTATCTCAAGTTTCAAGGCTTTTTTTGTCAAATTCACTGAACAACACAGCGTCATCCTGCACAATGAAATTCTTGTGACATGGCACCAGACAACTACGTAGTGAGAGTTAAGAAAAAGCCTATATAAGCAATAATAAAGCTAGACAGAAAATGATAATAAAATAAAGCAACAATATACATAACACTGTAAACTAGCAGCCATTTAAAAAAAACTAGCAGCAATCTGGGTAGTATTATTGAACATTTAGATATGGCAAGTATGGCAGTAATATACATAACAGTGTAAACTACCAGCAATTGGTAGAGATATTGAATATTATATTGCAATAACCTAATGAAAGGTGGCATAGCACACTACAACTACGCTGTGAGAATTAAGAAAAAATTTACACACAGCAAATAATATAGCAAGAGGATAAAGCAATAATATACATAACACTGTACATAACAGCAGTTTAAAAAGAGTACTGAAAACAAGCAGCAGTATTGGTAGTAGTACTGAATATTATAGATATGGCAAGTATGAGTGATATACATTTAAAAAATGTAAACTAGCATCAATTTTGGAAGGAGTAGGATGGGGAGTATGACCAGAAAGGTAGAAGTATTGAGTATTATAGATACATGAGTGTAATATTCTTATGAATGGTACATGCAAAGGAATATTCTAATTCATTAAAAGTACCTGAAAGGACATCAGAGCATCTGGAATGTTCATGTGTGATCAGTATGATTATGGATCAGTGTTACAGGTTTAGGAGCCTTTATGGCCTGAGGGAAAAAACTGTTTTTGAGTCTGGAAGTGCGTGCTCCAATGCTCCGGTAGCATCTAAAATCTAAAGACATTGGAGCACCGGACTCCAAATGTAAAAAAAATTAATTAGCTCTGAAGTGGAGGTACTGCTGCTGGAAGTGAACAGCAAACGAGCTGTCATATTCAGTAGCATCAGTAGTGGATATAAAACAACAACAAATAAAATGCATGGGATGCTATTACTCATTCAGTGAACGCTGTATCTGGAGAAGGGCGCACAGCCGAGGAAGTTAAAAAAAAAATGGTTCGATCTCAAATCTGAGGACAAAACAAATATTACACAAGAATAATGTAAATTATTATAGAACATATATTATAAATGATGAAATATTATTGTACTTTCAATCCTATATATTATAAAACTATAGAATTGAAGAAAACAATAATTATTTGGCACAAACATGTCAGCGCTCAAATGTGCGTAAGTGTGCTCTTGGGTGTGTGTAGATTCTGTTCATACCTAAGAACAAATACCAAATAAGAAAACATTAGTGAATGTCACAATCTTTGTAGAAACTGCATAAGTGGGTTTTTAGAAGAAATTTCTTCTTAAGAACGGTTGGTGAATGAGGCCCATTGAGAAGAGCTGCTTCATTCCGTTTTTGCATGAGGCACATACACTTTATGGCCAAAAGTATGTAGACACCCCTACTAATTATTGAGTTCAGGTGTTTCAGCCATCCCCATTGCTCACAGGTGCATAAAATCCAGCTCCATTGACAAACATTGGCAGTACAATGGGTGGTAGAGATTTATGGAAAACATTTAATGGAATCAACAGAGCTTGTCCACTGGGTACACAGAATTGTTTTTTTTTTATTGGATAAAACACCATAAAACCTGCTAACAGACAGACAGACACCTTAAACAAAAAGACAATCCCTGGCAGAATATCTTTAAGCCTGCAGGTTATACATTAATATTGTCATTTTATTTATGATTCACCAAATATCCGAATATGGATTTTTGTCTGGCTTTGTGTTAATGTGTTGTATGCCTATAATAGTATGATTGTGAGCTAGACAGGCACTGAAATTAAAGGAGTTTCCACATGCTCTTTCTCCAACAACGGTGTTGCTGAAGTGTCAGCTTGCAGCCAATCAATAGCCAGCCTTTCCCTCTAGCACTCACACTGTCTAGACGACGGGTCACTGACTGCTCCTCCAGAAGACAGACAGAGGTCTCAAACAATAATGATGCATCAGGATGGAGGACAGACAGAGATACAGCTCATAGAGTTAGAAAATATGTACTAGATATTATATGCTTTGGTGAAACCAGACCAAACCAACAGCAGTGTGTCTGTCTTGTTCGTATGGCAAAACCTGAATACTATTTACGCACATTATCTGATTGTAAGGTGAACCCTAACAAATTCTGGAAAGCAGTAAAAAGCCTGAAAAAAAGTTCCTCCCCCTTATTTCCGAAACCAATTGTTGTGGACTCTGGGCTCATTACTGACAAGAAAGCAATTGTTGATGCCTTCCATCACCTCTGCAATGCAGCAGGCCATGTCTTTGATAGAACAGCCATCACCACCCCAAATATAAATGAAAAAGGAACTGATGGTAGTCATGCATTTGTGTAGGGCTAAAATAACATTTCAGAAACATCTAAAGTGAAGGAGTCTGAATACTTTCCGACAGGGACGTCACTAGAGATGTATGGATGGGGGGCTAAGCTATTAGGGGCATGCTCCCCCCGGAGATTGATTTTTAATGGCCCCAAAACGTCTTGGCGTCATGCATTTTCAGAGTAAAATATGGCTATTTGGTCAAGTTGGCACACAGTCTGTTCTTGGCTTGTGTCAAGCATGGTTATTATATAATGCTACCCATTTGCTTACAACAGGCATAGATCAAGCAATGCTACTTTATCTCCTCTCAGATAAGTTGCAGGTCCTAAGTATGTTATTCAAGTACACAGACTACAGCCCAAAAATGGCAGTATGTGAATAATTTAATAATAAAGACTTCACTGAGAGAGCGAGAGAGAAGACATACGCCGCAGATAACACCATAGACAGTTTTATAGTTACCCACTGTCAATTTCACCCCACTGTAAATTATGTTCCAAAATAAACACTGAAATTCAAACAGATAAAACATCTTAAGAGGAATATTATCTACACTGGTAAAATCAAACAAATAAATTTGTTTTCAAACACTTATTATTAATTTAGTAATACTATTATTGAACTAATTACAACATACTAATGACATCCACAAAGACTGTCAGCAAAGACTTTAATTTGCAAACTCAAAGCCCTTTCAGTTGCTCCCCATATACTCTTGCACCTTTACAAAAGTATCATTTAACCCATATTATTGCTTCTCTCTTGCCGATTTGGTGGGTGGGAGAATCAAAGCGTACCTTCTATTTTTAAAGGAGAATAAAAGCGTACCTTCCATTTTTAAAGAGGAATCAAAGCGTCCAGTTGCTTTCTTGTTGATCACTAACCTCCATCAGACCAGCTCCCTCAGCCTGCAGCTTCTTTCTCTCATTCTTGCCTGTTTTAAGTTATTGTTATTAAACTCACATTCACAATAACTCAAGGCTTACAGTAAGGAGTGATCAATTCATTCAAATTCTGTATCTGCCCGTTTGAACTGGTAAAATATTTGTTTTTCACCTGACTGACCTTCAACAGAGCTGTAAGCACCACCTCTCTTAACTTTCTTATATCCATACAGTAGCATAGCTACAGTAGCTACAGATATTCTACTATATACAATGAAATACAGAGAATACAGAGAAATACAGAGAAATTCTACTACAAACAATTGCATTATGATCATCATTAATGTTATGGTTTCACAAAGATTAAACAATATCTATGGCTACTATGATATGATTGTTTTGTTTGAGATGTCAATAATGTAATTTCTCTCAAGTAGCCTACACTCACTGCCAGTGGAGTTTCTTTATCTTTACGTAGGTTAGACCTAAAGTTAGCTAACAAAGAAATGACTCGATGGCTGGTTTACGGACAAATGAAAGAGTAATTATTGAAAATTACATTTTAATTTGTAAATAAGTAATGTAAATAATCTCTCTGCCCAAAGTTACCAAATATTCACATCGTAGGAAGCTATCTTCATTTCATTCCCGTCAGAAACAACCACAGAAAGACTGTCACTACGCATAACAACAGTGTTTATTCTAGCCACCAAGTAACCCTTTTTGTGTTAGTAAAGTGACGTTTTTGTGGGCGGAGCCGAACCCGTGGCAGAAAGTGACAGAAACCTCTTTACAACATATAGGTATATGGATCATCCGTACGCCTTCTCCAATTATTTTGTAAAGAAAATGTCATGTCACAGATATAATATTACCGTATATCCCATTCATTTATTAAAAGCTTGCAAAAAATCCCGAGTGATGTAAACTTTACTGTCAAGTATGAGGAATTTGGTTTGTTTGCATGCTAATTCTGCTTACACGCTAGCTAATGTTGCTAACGTTGGTCCATGGTGTTTACTATTGTGAAATAGCTTAATGAGAATGTCAGCTTTGTGGTTGCTGCTGTTAGTACTAATTAATCGTTATTACTATAACTACATCATTGATTATGCCTGTGTGATAAACAGTGGACAAAACTTTGCCTATAAAAATGAAGGCCATCTTTTTTTGCATTCCTATTCTAACATCCAACAGCACAATAAGACATTTTTTTTCCTTTAGTCCGAGGATCTTGCCCGCTTCCCTATACTTGTTCCGGAAGTTTTCTGCCACCAACCAACGTCAGTGACGTAATCGTGACGTCCACTTCAAATGGGTCTATAGTAGTGATGGCCAAACGAGGCTTCATTAGCGTTATTTTAGCAGCAGGATATTTTGCTGGCAGCACTCAGATTTTCTTTATCATAATAAAAGCCACCATTGAAATTTATAAGGCAATATAGTTAATCTAGTCTGTAAAAAAGAACAGACAAGAACAGTATTGGAAAGGACATTAAACATAAAATATACAGACTAGATTTATAAGTATATTGCCTTATTTTTTTCAATGATGGCTTTTATTTTGAAAAAGAAAATCTGAGTTAGCGCTGCTAGCATAATATCCTGCTGCCAGATTTCATTAACAGTATACCTCACAAAGCATGCACAGACTCCACAACAAACCCATCCAAACGTTATTTTTACTATACAACCCTATCTGTAAATTGACCCGCCCAAGCCCATTTTTGCCTGCACACTGTCATTAAAAATAGCCCAATTTGCAGGCAACCTCCCTATCTGGCTACATTGGAAGGCACTGAATGTGTACAGTGGGTGTCCACTAGGCCAGTGGTTCCCAACATTTTTCACTGTACCAACAACAGAATTTTGCTTTGCTCTGAGTACCCCCAAAGCACCCCCTCATGGTAATTTTACTAGTAAACCTATGGTGTCGAGTGTTCTCAGTACCCCCTGTTGACGGACCAAGTACCTACCCCCAGGGGTTTTAGTACCCCTGGTTAAGAACCTCTGCACTAGGCAATGTGGCTATGTGAAATTTTCGCCCCAATTCATTTTCAATTGAGTCACGTGACCTTGTGTGCAGGGCAGTGTGGGATACCAAGCAGCGCAAAGCAAGCGTTGGAGGTGCTGAAAAATAGAGCCATGGGCTGTATTATGCAAATGTCAGATGAATTTTGCTTGCCGGCGGTGGGCAACAGCCAATCAGAAAAGACATGTCCGGTACACTTTTCTGCTGGTTCCCTTTAAATTGGTTTGGAATACTGCTAATATGCGACATAGCTAGCTCCTATGACACTTTTACTAGTAGTACAGCAACTGCTCTCCGATTTTTATTTTTGGGGGGTGCTCCCCATACTTTCTATTGTTTAATAATTGTGTTGATGCAGGGCTCATCCACAAAAAAGACATTTGGTTTCAGCATGACCACCCCTGCTAAAATAAAGGTTAAATTAAATAATAATGTTGATTCCAGACTGAGACTGAGGTAAATAATGGCTTGTTGTGAAAAATGACTCTGTGGACCTTCGAGAACAACTCAGGATGAGTGGAATTTCACCCAAATATGAATGTAGGTCAAAATATCCCTTTAAAATGTAACAGGCAGATTAACAATTCTGAAACCTTTGAGGCTCTGTGTCAAAAAAAATTAATTACACAAAGCTTTTAAAAACATCTTGTAGACAGAAAAAAATATAATCAATTTATTGTTTATATTGATGTCTTTTCCCATCACGCTTGATTAGGCTTTGTGGCGCAATTGCTAAATGTGCACATTGACAATGAGAATATGTTAAAGTGCAGATTCACGTCCATTTGCACTGGAACAGCATGTGATCAAACAAAGCTTCTGACTTCATTGACCACATGCTACTTTCATTTTAAAATGATAATTGGCAGATTCCACCAAATCAGTAGTGATTTAAAAATGGAAAGGTGCATTGGAGTTCCCATTTCAATTTTCCCATCACTAGTTTAGCAAACAGTAGGTGCCTGGAAATGAAAAATAAAAATGATGTGAGAAAGATGATTCTAACTTTTGAGAATTTTGGTATTTATGTATTAAGGTTATATTGTTGTTAGTCAGGCAAAATCCTTGATGGGTTTGACACTAGAGGAATGAAGGAAATGTTTAGCAGTTGTTAAATTACTAAAAAGAAATGACTGTGCCTTGGTTTTAATTGGATATTTTTTGCTACGACATACAAACACATTATGTTGAACAGTATTTTATAACAAACGGCAAAGAAATGTTTTGCAACAGTACCTGCAAAAGGAGGTAGTCTTGACAGAAGAACTGATGTGAGTTTCCATTGGTCCATAATAAAGTGTTTGATCCCAATAAGTGCCTCTGTATAAATTCTACAGGAGCCATCGTTCCCTGCAGTAACAGTCAATGTTTTCATACATACACTGTCCCGCTTTAGAACTCAAAAACTTTAGAAATCTAAAACATTGTCTTAAATCGAAAACCTTGTCTGGCACAAAGTTAAGTACAAAGGGTTCTTTGGTGTTGTTGGGCAGTCGGCCTGTAGGGGGAGAGTAGTTTCTATGGGTGTTCATGCAGTGGCTAGCAACAAGCTACCTCCATTAGCTAGACATCAGCTGAGCTTTCTTCTGTAAAGGGAAACAAGCAGAGCAAACCAATCACAGATCCGTACACAAGCAGAAAAAAACCCAATCACAGGTCAGTATACAAGCAGAACAAGCCAATCCTGATCAGAATACGAGAAATAAAAAAAGTCAGATCAGGCAGACAGTTTAGATTATCACACAAAAACAGCAGTAATGCAGGTTACTCAAATGAACTGAAACAATTGATCTAAAGCTGTGATCATCCACAGAAATGATTACTACATTGCTCTGGGTGTAATCAGTGTTACATACCAGAGCAAAATGTTTTGCATAAAAAATGTCATGAATTTTCTTAGACTAATTCAGCTAAAACCTTTCAGCAGAGGAGGCTGGCAGCAGGGATTGCTGGGAGACCACATCATGACTACAGGTCACTGGGATACCATCTCCTCTCAGAATGGCAGTGCATTTCCAGTTATCCATGTAGTTGGCTGGCAGAGAGAGGGAGACATTAAATTGTTGTAGATACCAATTATAGATCAGTTGTAAATTATGTGAGACCGGAGTACCACCAACGAATCTTTTAAGAAAATGTCTTGACCTTTCCAGAGGCGGACACAGGCTCTTCAGTATAAAGACTACAGTATTCTACCTTTCCAGAGGCGGACACAGGCGCTTCAGTATAAAGACTACAGTATTCTACCTTTCCAGAGGCGGACACAGGCGCTTCAGTATAAAGACTACAGTATTATACCTTTCCAGAGGCGGACACAGGCGCTTCAGTATAAAGACTACAGTATTATACCTTTCCAGAGGCGGACACAGCCATCATCTCCTGAGGAGGCCAGCAGAGTGCTGGTGATGTTCCAGGAGACGCGCCACACCTGGGAGTTGTGGTTGTTGAACTGGGCTAGGACCTGTATCTCCAGCTTGGTGGGGGTTGAAGAGGGTGCAGCCTCTCTCCTGAAGACATAAACCAGCAGGCTCAGGTCAAAGGTTGGAGTTAGGGCACCGCTACCCAACACCTATCAACATCAGGCACTACCATCAACCACAAGGGTAGTGATGAGAACTACAGCAGACTCGCGCAACTAAATCGCTGGCTGAAAACGGAGTTCTGCCCGTGGCAGGAGGTAGAGTTTGGAGATAACTAAAACAATTAGTAAAATCAGTCACTACGAAATGCTACCAAATAAACCAGAATTAATTCATAATACTGTGAATACAGTATATAGCTTCTCAGACATTGCCGCATTTTTTTGGGGTTTGTGCAAAATCGTTAAGAATAATATAAAACCAGTCAGCACACCACCAAGATGAATTGGTTTAGTCTTGACTCTTGGTTGACTGTGCTTGGGGATGGGTAATGTATTAATGTTCCAGTACCAAATCAACACAAATGGATAAGAAAAGGTCTAAGCCATCAGGTGCCCAGTTTAGGAAAAGGAGGGAAAAAGAGGAGAAACACACAAAAGATTAAGGTATAAAGCTATGTCATCTCTTAATGAGTATAATGTTATGCATGTAATGAAATAGGCTAGTATAACACTGATGTTTGTTTCTTCCTACCCTATTACACATAGGACGACTAGATTCAGTTCTGTCCAACTAGCTTACCTAACATTGGATATAATTTCACAGTTTCATCATGATAATGTGTGTAGCCTGCAGCAAAACGATTACAACCTAAATGGCACATTATTGACTTGGTTAACTTTCATTGAGGTGACATCATGAAGGTTTTCTGTGATTGTATTGACTAGGTCCAGAGTTCAGTAAGGGGAATTTCCAATGCTGTAAGCTAACTTAAAATATGTCTATATTATGCTGATATTTGGTATATTTTGTGATATATTGACTCTTTTGGGGTGTCTTATGCCTAGAATTAGCCAAGGAGATTGTATGGTTCATTTGGTTCCTATTCTAAAAGTTTCATTAATTGTGCATAATGACATGTATATTTAATTGTGCATAATGACATGTATATTTAATTGTGCAGCAAATGTATTTATGGTGTCAGACTCGTATACTGTTTTTCAATGCAAATTCAGGGTCACTTCTGATAGATTTTGGGGCACCCTCTTACACGGGCCAGGATGAGGAGACATCTAGGCTTTGTGCAGTTTAGTTTTATTTGTATATTTTTTGTTTGCAATAGGGTAATAGTATAAAATTTTGATTCTCTTTATTATTTGCATTTATATGGTACAATTTTTTCTATTTGTCTTTTACTTCTTTTTGATATTTATGAGTCTTTTTGTAGCCTCATTTCCAAAAGAATTGTGACGCTGCATAAAATGCCAATAAAAACAGAATGCAATGATTTGCAAATCATTTCATCCATATATTTAATTGAAAATAGTGCAAAGACAACATATAAAATGTTGAACCAGAGAAATGTTACTGTTTCTGGAAAAATATATGCCCATTTTGAATTTGATGCCAGCAACACATTTCAAGAAAGTTGGGACAGGGGAATGTTTATTATGGTGTTGCATCTCCTCTTATTTTAACAACAGTCTTTAAGTGTGGGGGAACTGAGGATACCAATTGCTGTAGTTTTGTGAAATGTTTTTCCATTCTTGCTTGATTTAGGATTTCAGCTGGTCAACAGTTCGGGGTCTCCTTTGTCGTATTTTTCCTTTCATAATGCACCACATATTTTCAGTGGGTGATATGTCTGGACTTCAGGCAGGCCAGTTTAGCACCCGGACTCTTGTACTATGAGCCAATCTGTTGTAATACATGTAGAATTGTCTTGTTGAAATAAGCAAGGCCTTCCTTGAAAAAGACTGCCTGAATGGCAGCATATGTTGCTCCAAATCCTGTATATATTGTTGAGCATTAATGGTGTCTTCACAAATGTGCAAGTCACCCATGCCACGTGCACTAATGCACCCCCATACCATCATGGATGTTGGCTTTTGAACTGTTTGCTGTTAAGCCGGATGGTCCCTTTCCCCTTTAGCCCAGAGGACGCAGTGTCCATGATTCCCAAAAAATTATTACAAATTCTGATTTGTCAGACCACAGGACAGTTCTCCACTTCACCTCAGTCCATCTGAAATGAGCTCACACCCAGAGAACCTGGCAGCGGGTCTGGATCTTGTTTATATCATTTCT
Source organism: Esox masquinongy (assembly GCA_016801175.1). Lineage (NCBI taxonomy): Eukaryota > Metazoa > Chordata > Actinopteri > Esociformes > Esocidae > Esox > Esox masquinongy. Next base: position 11,039 of record JACXGI010017863.1, read on the forward strand.
TCTTTGCATGTTCTAACTTGCATTTGTGGATGCAGCGACGTACTGTGTTCACAGACAATGGAATTCTGAAGTGTTCCTGAGCCCATGCAGTGATTTCCACTACAGAATCGTGTCTGTTTTTAATGAAGTGCCGCCTGAGGGCCCGAGGATCATGGCCATCCAATATTGGTTTTCGACATTGTCCCTTGCGTACAGAGATTTCACCGGATTCACTGAATCTTTTAATGATATTATGTACCATTGATTATGAGATCCCAAACTCTTTGCAATTTTACGTTGACAAACATGATTCTTAAATTATTTGCCAGCGCAGTCACAATGTGGTGAACCCCTCCCCATCTTTACTTATCCTCTCTGGGATGCTCTTTTTATACCCAATCATGTTACTGACCTGTTGCCAATTGACCTAATTAGTTGAGATGTTCCATCATGTTCTTTTTTGTACAAACTTTTTAGCAGCAGAACTATACTGGCAGTTAGAAAAAAACAGTACTTTCACGCACCGAAACAGGCTGTAGAACAGCAGCGATAAAGGCTGGTCTGTGTCTTCATGACAAGTGTCACGCTTGTGAAATGCGTGCACCGAAATGCAAGAGCTGCAAGCATGTTTAGCAAAGGGAGGAAACAAGCAACCTCACGAAACATTTCACTGACCATCACCCAAACCTCGATAAAAGTTCAAAGATCGACAGATGTGTTTTGGAATTCAAATGAATAAATGAATACAGGAATTAAATTATTAATTTAATTCGACAGAAATATACATCATTTACATTTAACTGCCGAAGTCTGTTGCCTCAAGTACACAAAGTGTGGCCTCTGCTATGTTGAAACAGATGATTAATGACTAATTAAATCATTAGTATCGTTTCAGTAGAGTACCATGATACTTTACTTGGTATCAGTCCAAATTTTGGTACTGCGACAACACTAATACGGTGCATCTGACAAAAAGACTGACTTAACAGTAGTCCTGAGAATGCAGGGAGAACTTCCTCCTGACCTAGTATCAATAGGGACATAGAATTTTGATTCTGTATCGCTCAATGCATTCACTAAATTCGTAAGGACTTCTAAACCCACCAATGGTCAACAAGATCCAATTCCAATGAAGCAACTTAAGGAGCTACTTCCTGTGCTTGGTCAGCCATAGTTAAAAATAATTAATTGCTCCCTATTCTCCGGATGTGTACCAAACTCACTAAAAATAGCAGAAATAAAGACTCTTATGAAAAAAAAATCTAATCTGGATGTGGATATATTGAACAATTATAGGCCAATATTGAACCTCCCATTCCTCCCAACAACCCAATGCCTTCCTGAAGACAAAAAAATATTTTATTTGTTAACTGATGGTATGTAAGGGTTATCAGACATTTTACATTGAAAATGCTGCATAAGGCACCTTTAAATCTTATTTATCTGAAAGATATCAGTTCATATGTGTGGATGGCATGTCCTCTGACAAATCAAAAGTATGTTTTGGTGTTCCTCAAGACTCGGTTTTGCGGCCACTATTGTTTCCACTATATATGCTGCCACTGGGTGATGTCATCTGGAACCACAACATCAATTTTCACTGTTATGCTGATGACACACAGCTGTTTTTCAATGAAACATGGAGAAGCCCCAAAATTAGCTACTTTGTGAGCACGTGTTTCAGATACTAGGAAATGGATGACGGAGAATGTTTCACTTTTAAAATCAGAAAAAAAACAAAATGCTCGTTTTAGGATCCAAGAAACAAAGTTTTGTTGGCATATCTCACAGTGAACCTCGACGGTTGTATGGTCGTATCCCAAAAAACTATAAGACCCCAGTGTTACCCTCGACCCTGATCTATCCTTTGATGAACATATTAAATAACTCAAGAGCTGCTTCAGAACGTTGCAAAAATCAGACATTTTTTTATTAAAAACTGATGCAGAAAAACTAATCCATCCTTTTTGTTACTTCAAGATTATATTTCTGCAATGCTCTCGCTGGTTACCCTGATAAATCAATAAATAAACTTCAATTAGTGCTGAACACGCCTGCTAGAATCTTAACTAGACCAAAAGAATTTGGACACATTACTCCAGTATTAGCCTCTCTACACTGGCTGCCTGTTAGGGTTAGGGCTGATTTTAAGGTTTAATTTTTAACCTACAAAGCATTACATAAACGTGCTCCTATTTACCTCAGTGAACTGGTCCAGCCATACATACCTACATGTAACCTAAAATTGCAAGATGCAGCCCTTCTAATGTTACCTAGAATTTCTAAACAAACAGCTGGAGGCAGGGCAAACCTTTAGATGTCAACTAAAGACTCATCTCTTCAGCATGGTCTATGTTTAAGTGTAGTCTGTCCCAGGGGTGTGAAGGTGAATGGAAAGGCTTGGATATCAGACCAAAGTGTTGATACACCTTAAAAAATGAATTAGAAAATATGGTCCTAGAGAATTACATAAATCATAATCTGATAAAAGCATTGGACAGGATATCGAGGCGTAGTCGGGGTGGGGAGGTGTTGCAGTTCGGTGGGATGGGGATCTCATCGCTGCTTTTTGCGGATGATGTGGTCCTGATGGCATCATCGGCCTGTGACCTTCAGCACTCACTGGACCGGTTTGCAGCCGAGTGTGAAGTGGTTGGGATGAGGATTAGCACCTCTAAATCTGAGGCCATGGTTCTCAGCAGGAAACCGATGGAGTGCCTCCTCCGGGTAGGGAATGAGGCGTTACCCCAAGTAAAAGAGTTCAAGTATCTCGGGGTCTTGTTCGCGAGTGAGGGGACAATGGAACGGGAGCTTGGCCGGAGAATCGGAGCAGCGGGGGCGGTATTGCATTCGCTTTACCGCACCGTTGTGACGAAAAGAGAGCTGAGCCGGAAGGCAAAGC
>JACXGI010017864.1:0-13920 GCA_016801175.1 Esox masquinongy
CCGTAAGTTAGAATAACAATATAGTAAATAGCTAGGGGTTATACAACACAAGTGCGTTGCTAATGTTGATCATTACGACCAACTACTACAACCTTTGCCGATAAGTAACGAAAGATAGCTAACTAACGGTAGCTCGCTAGCCACTAGCTAGATAGCTAACTTAACATTAGCCAGCAGCCACTACACAACTTCAACAAATTTCGACGTTAGTTTACCAAAGTGGCTTAAAAGAATTTTATGTAGATCATTCTTCCATTGTCAGCTAAATTAGCCATTTAAGATTCCTTGTAACGGAGACCAAATAGCTACGGCCACTTACATTCACTAAAAGTGTCTGTCGTAGTTAACGTCCTTTAGTGAATGGGACGTCTGTTCAGCAGCGCCGTTAAGAGAAGAAAAGATTGCGTTACTAAGACTTGGTCCAAAAATGTATAGTGCCACCTAGCTATTGTAATAATCATTCAATGAAATGATGTGCAACAAATTAATCCATGTGTGTGCTCCTTTATTTACAGAAAACAATGGTAGAAAAGTGGGTAATTGAAGATGTTTGGGAATGGCTCGAGGAAATTCATCTGAGTGATGCAAAAGAAACGTTCAGAGGTATTTAATGGGAGACTACTACAAATGTCCGTTCTGTGATGTGATTAAGTTTCAATTAACCAAGTACTTGAAACATCTTGAGTTGTTACATCACCACCAACCTAACTTTAGAATATTGTGATATAGAAGGCTGCAAGAGAAGCTATAAAAGTGTCCCCGTTTTTAGAAACCACATCTACCGAAAGCATAGAGCTGCATTTCATACAACTAGTCACAGTCAGGAAAATACACCATCACAGCACAATGAAGAGGACATTTTAGATGCTGGAAATTCACAACCAGTTGGTTTGCCTGCTATTAATATTAATACACTTTTGTCTGGGCTAAGGCAACATATTGCTCTTTTTATATTAAACATCCAAGAAAAGCATCTCATTCCCAAAGTAACACAAGAAACCATTGTTACCAACCTTCAGTTCATTCTGCATTTTTTTCAAGAAAACTATGCTGCGATAATAAAATTTCACTTGGAACAGTCAGGATTTCAACTTGAAGGCAATGAGGACTTAGACAGCTTGCTTTCCGATGAGAGAGTATTTGAGTCTGCTTTTGAGTATGTGCAATCTGAATACAAATTGCTACAATACAGCAAAGAAAATCTGAATCTTGTGGAGCCTGTACACCACGTTCTAGGTGTTAACAGCAAGGGGAAGGAAGACACATTTCAGTATGTACCAATAAAGCATGTTCTCAAAATTCATTTGGAAAAACAGGACATTTTTGAGTCTTTTCAAAGAAAGAGTGAAAAGGCACCAAGGGCACTTTTGGAAAACTTCACAGACGGAAAGATTTTCCAAGAATGCCCTTTTTTTGGAGACCCAAATATTCTTAGGATACATCTCTACACAGAAGAATTTGAGGTGATGAATCCCTTGGGTGCCAAAAGATCCATTCACAAAATCACAGCATTTTACTTCACTATTGGAAATCTAGAGTCCAATTACAAGTCACAGCTGAGACACATACATTTATGCATACTTGTAAGATATCAGCTGCTTCAGAGGTATTTGCACGGAAACATTTTGCTTCCATTTATTCATGACCTTCAGAAGTTATACTTGGATGGACTGTCAATCAATGTGAATGGACACAATTTCAATATCAGGTGTGCTCTGGCTACCATTTCAGATGACAATTTATCTGCTCATAGCTTGGCTGGATTCAACTGCTGTTTCAACAGTGGCCGAGTGTGCAGGTTTTGTATGACCACACACAAAGACTTAAGGTTTCATGTCAATGAAGACAATGTCATCATCCGATCTGCACAGGTACACAAATATCATCTGAACGTAGTCAGACAGAATAGTGAAATATCAAAACTGACATACGGTGTGGTCACAGAATGCCCATTCAGTGATCTTGAGTACTTTGATGTCACCAAAGCGTTTCCTCCAGACTTAATGCATGACTTCTTGGAAGGCATTGTACCCATAGTGATCTGCAAAGTAATCAAGGCATTTCATCGTTTGGATATTGTCTCTCTGATTAACATAAATTCAGAGTTGGAAGCGTTTCAGATAGGAAAGAATGACAGGGGAAACATCCCAACAAAAATACCACAAAGTGTTCTGAAACAGGACAAGTTACAGGGATCAGCAGCTCAAATTTGGTGTCTTTTTAGGATTTTGCCTTTTCTAATTGGACATTATATCCCAGAAGGTGATGCACACTGGGATGTTTATCTGAAGTGCCGAGAGATTGGTGAGATTATCTTGTCACCCATCATAAGAAGTCTCATTCCTGTCCTTAGTCTTCAAATTGGTGAATTCCTCTCATCTTTCCAGTCAGTGTTCCCAGAGACTTTCACCCCCAAACTTCACTTCCTCATACACTACCCCCATCTGATATTAGAATTTGGGCCCCTGAAACCACTGTGGTGCATGCGATTTGAGGGAAAGCACCAATATTTCAAGAAATTTTCACGGAACACTTGCAACTTTAAGAACCTGTGCTATACCCTCTCCAAAAGGCACCAGTTGAGGCAGTGCTGGGAACTTACATCGTTAGATGTCCTCCACCAAAGCACCTACACCGAAGGGGAACGACTGATTCCATTCCGATCTTTGCCACTGGACATTAAGGAAGGTGTTGCTGGCAAGAGTGGGGTTGATAACATCTACGGGGAGGAGAAACTTGGTGGGACAAGTTCTCTCTCAACAAACAACATCAAATATAAAGTGGGTTGACAGCATCATCATAGATGTCATTGAAGAGGACATACCAGTTTTCCTGAAAATAGCCAAGATAATCCAGTTCAGAGGTATCTGGATGATATTTGGAAAGTTGCTGACACCAAAAACTTTCAACACTCATTACCATGCCTTCAAACTTGAGAACCACAAGAAATGGATTGTGGTTTTGCCAGGAGAGGAGAAAGACTATTGTGCTCTGGATACTTATATCCATGATGATGATACATTCATCACGCTTCATCACAGTGTGCACAAACAGAGGTAAAATAAAATCAGTGTGTAAATAATGAATTAATTAAAAAACATCTTAATTGTGCCTTTTAAAAATATTGTGTTTTCCTCCTGTATTGCAGAACAGCAAATTGATGGAAAGACTTTGCTGGGCCTTACAGAGCGGATGGTGGAGAAATTATTCCCTGTAATGAAAAAACAGGTTGCATTTCTGAGGGAATTAGAGAAATTAAAGAAAAGGTCATATTCACAGTAAGTATAAAATGTGTTCAAATGTGTAAAGAAATGGTACTTCCATGATTTGCTCAGAATATGTATGCAGTTTGTCTCATTAAGACATCCAAGGGCATCAGTTGATGTACCTCTGAAATCAGTGTAGTATTCCCAGCTCAATGGTCAACTCTCGAACTGATGGTTATGAAACGCTTATTGCTTCACCATTCCATAAACACACGTAAGAGCTGATAAAGTAGAAATAAAAAGCTCTTACAATCACACCGTTTCCTCTTAAAGCAAAATAACTAATTGGGAGCAAACAGGTTGCTAATGTGGCGTGAGAATAGGCTTTACAAACAATAGGCAACAGGTGGCATTACATTGCTAGCAAACCTACATACAGTTACACTATTACAAACAGTTTGTTCAATATGTTTTGATTAAATCCAGAACATTAAAATAAATCAATGTTTTAAGTAATTACATTCGCGTTCAAGCTAGGTGCAAATTTCACGTAATTATCTCTCGCCAAAACACCTTCGCTTCACGTAAAACTTTCCCCATTCCTTCCACCTGCTCCGGCAGGTGTGCGCTATATATAACTGCACCAAATTCAGTAGGCAACGAAGCTGCTTTCAAAATAAAAGTAAAAAAATATATATTGAAAATATGACCTAAAAGCTTGTAGGAAAAAAGGCACAAATATAAAACATTTCTGACACTTTAAGGGTCCTTTACAGTCAAGGCTGAACTCTGGGATATATAAAATCAATAAAGGGCAAGTGCAGGCTCTAATTCAACTGTATTCTTATCCATACAGACAGGAAACCCAAGTGGCCTATGAGGTTCAAGCACCATGTACTGAGTAAGTATAGTGGTCTTAAAATGCAAGAAAAAAGTCATGATGTCAAGTATTTAAGAAAGATGTAACTTTTTTTAAACAAACAAGGACATCACCAGCCATGTGTGGGGCAACCATTGCCGGCTGTTTTCCTTCTCCCTGAGTTTCCCCCAGAGCTCAACGAGGCTCTCAAAAGGAAGGATCCATCCTTTAAAAAAAAGGATAAGTCCCACCTGCGCTCCCTTTTAAGTGCTGTTCGACAACATTACAAAACGCACATGGTGATTTTTTGAATACTTTTTAAAGCAAAAAACGACATTTTAACACTTGTTGTGGTGAGCACTGTGTATTGAGAAGATAATCTGCATTCAGTTATCCAAGCCATAAAATGTATGGCGATGTTCTAGGCAGCTTGAATACAAAATATCCCTTCTTAAAGGATGGCAGCCTCTCTGGCCATGTATGTACAACTTTATTGAGTGTCACAATGGTCATTTTTACAGGAAAGCTCCCACATAACAGTGCATGCATATAAAGTATGCTTTTATCTCTACAGGACACCTTACTAGAACGAAATAAATTTAAAAAAGAAAGGATTCCTTTGATCCACTCAGAAACAGTTCAGCTCATGAAGAAAAAATATGGGGGCAAGAGAAACATTGACCAGACAACTTAATTTGTTGAATGTACAAATTAGATTAATGTCTTTGTGATTATTTCATATCAGTTCTTTCAGAATTATAAACACATTTTAAAACCTTATTAAAGTCCTTCCTGACCTGTGTCCTTCCAAATTCCAGCTAGTAAAAAGATCAAGAGATGAGGAAAATGTGCTCCCAACTCCCACACAAGAGGTTTGCACATTTTTGCAGTATAGTACATTATTTATATGTTGTTGTATAGATATATCTTTTGATCCTTTACGGTGCTGCACAATGTTGTTGTTTTTTTAAGTTGGTGCTGGATCTGGAAACCATCGGAGAAGATGAAACAAGTTTTGAGGAGCACAACAAAACAATCATTGCCGAGTTACACAAAAAAGAGCCAGACTACTATACAATTAAAACTAGAATGAGGCGATCTTTGTTTAAAAGAGTGGAGTACATGGGGAGACCAACACATGAGATGATGGAAATGTTTCCATTTCTTGGAGTTCCACGGCTTGTAAGATGCCATTGTAATATTTCATAAAACAGAGCAAAAGCATAATAATGTATTTTTTATGATTTGTTTGTGTTCTGTATTCTCTTCTGTTGAAGATGCGACATGAAATGGCAATGCGCTTTGGGGAAGATATTGATTTCAACTTAAACAATGCACTACTTATAATGACCCCCAACATCCTCAGGCTGGCAAAACAGGGAATCCACCGTGGCCTCTTATCCAGTCTACTTGGAAACAATGAGGTAAATGGAGAAGGGACATCTTATCATTTATGTTTCCGATAAAATGCAAACCTAACTCAAGAAACCTACAGATTACAAAGCATTCAACATGTTCTCTCGATTGGGTGCATTGTTAATCTATTGTCTTTTCTATAATTTCAGATCTGGAAAGGAATGCAGCCATGATCATTCTGCCCCATTTGTTTAGAGAGAACAGAAAGTTACTATTCTGTCTAGACAAGGTAAATGTTGAGTCTACATGCTTCGTGGTTTTGGATTTAATATTTCCTGCACTGCGGAACCTACATACAGTATCTCACAAAAGTGAGTACACCCCTTACATTTTTGAAAATACTTGAGTATATCTTTTCATGTGACAACACTGAAGAAATGACACTTTACTACAATGTAAAGTAGTGAGTGTACAGCTTGTATAACAGTGTAAATTTGCTGTCCCCTCAAAATAACACAACACACAGCCATTAATGTCTAAACCGCTGGCAACAAAAGTGAGTGCACCCCTAAGTGAAGATTGGGCCTAAAGTGTCAATATTTTGTGTGGCCACCATAATTTTCCAGCACTGCCTTAACCCTCTTGGGCATGGAGTTCACCAGAGCTTCACAGGTTGCCACTGGAGTCCTCTTCCATTCCTCCATGACGACATCACGGAGCTGGTGGATGTTAGAGATCTTGCGCTCCTCCACCTTCCGTTTGAGGATGCCCTACAGATGCTCAATAGGGTTTAGGTCTGGAGACATGCTTGGCCAGTCCATCACCTTTACCGTCAGCTTCTTTAGCAAGGCAGTGGTCGTCTTGGAGGTGTTTTTGGGGTCGTTATCATGTTGGAATACTGCCCTGCGGCCCAGTCTCCGAAGGGAGGGGATCATGCTCTGCTTCAGTATGTCACAGTACATGTTGGCATTCATGGTTCCCTCAATGAACTGTAGCTCCCCATTTCCGGCAGCACTCATGCAGCCCCAGACCATGAGTGTCCCACCAACATGCTTGACTGTAGGCAAGACACACTTGTCTTTGTACTCCTCACCTGGTTGCCGCCACACACGCTTGACACCATTTGAACCAAATAAGTTTATCTTGTTCTCATCAGACCACAGGACATGGTTCCAGTAATCCATGTCCTTAGTCTGCTTGTCTTCAAAAAAATGTTTGCGGGCTTTCTTGTGCATCATCTTTAGAAGAGGCTTCCTTCTGGGACGACAGCCGTGCAGACCAATTTGATGCAGTGTGCGGCGTATGGTCTGAGCACTGACAGGCTGACCCCCCACCCCTTCAACCTCTGCAGCAATGCTGGCAGCACTCATACGTCTATTTCCCAAAGACAAGCTCTGGATATGACGCTGAGCACGTGCACTCAACTTCTTTGGTCGAACATGGCGAGGCCTGTTCTGAGTGGAACCTGTCCTGTTAAACCGCTGTATGGTCTTGGCCACCGTGCTGCAGCTCAGTTTTAGGGTCTTGGCAATCTTCTTATAGCCTAGGCCATCTTTACGTAGAGCAACAATTCTTTTTTTCAGATCCTCAGAGAGTTCTTTGCCATGAGGTGCCATGTTGAACTTCCAGTGACCAGTATGAGGGAGTGTGAGAGCGATAACACCAAATTTAACACACCTGCTCCCCATTCACACCTGACACCGGGGAGGGAAAATGGCTAATTGGGCCCAATTACATTTTCACTTAGGGGTGTACTCACTTTTGTTGCCAGCGGTTTAGACATTAATGGCTGTGTGTTGAGTTATTTTGAGTGGACAGCAAATTTACACTGTTATACAAGCTGTACACTCACTACTTTAAATTGTAGCAAAGTGTCATTTCTTCAGTGTTGTCACATGAAAAGATATAATCAAATATTAGCAAAAATGTGAGGGGTATACTCACTTTTGTGAGATACTCTTATATACTAATGATATTGTCAAGTACACTTCTGTTTGTATTTGAACTTAAACATTTCTCAACTCAATAGGAACCAACAAGTCCCAACCCCACCATCATTTTCCATGGAGCAACAAATCCCCTTGAAGCAGAAAAGATCAGCATCAAGATGGATGACGTGACCATTATAAATGCACAAATGGATGTGGCCAGGGCATTGGAGTGTCTTTTTGGGGTTTACTTCCTTTTTGGAGTGGAGTACCCCAAACCTATTTCACACACACTAACATTTATGGAACGCTACTTGTTTAGACTAAAACACAGCAAAAAAAAAGATTTCTATCCCAGTACTGAAGATGTACAATGAATTGTCACAGAAAGTTTAAAAAGGTAGTCTAGAGATGAAAAGGTGTTTACATTGTTTTTTGTGTTTTAATTCACACATGTATTTTATTTTTTTACTGTCTTGAACTTGTTGATGCAATGATTAATACAGAATATTTTAAATGACTTGAATGGCTCTCTTCTTTACTAGTATTCACATAATATATATAATTTATGACAAACATGTTATGAAAATATATCATTAATAATCTATATATTAACTATTTATTATATCATAAACAGGGTTTACCAGTATTTTATTTATGGAACCCATAAAAGGTTCTCCATAGAACCATTTTGTTTCTCTGCAACACATAAAATGGTTCTATATAGAACCTTTTAGGGGTTCCAAATATGAAGCAATTGATAGAACCATTTATGGTTCTATATAGAACCCTTTCTTGTAAGAGTGTAGGATGCGTCTGCCGCATGATCTAAGGTCGCAGGCAGCGCTCGTGCTGCTATTTGCTATTTTCCCGTCAAAAACGAGGAGTTATTCAGAATACTGGTGAGTAATAGTTTGCTAGTTTAATGTTTGTTGAATGCCAACAACAATATATGTGAGTAAATAATGTTACATGATGTTACAAATAGCCACCTGTAGTTAGCAAGGTTATCTTTCGATTTTAATTCATGTTTACTAATCGCGCTATAGCTAAATGTAGCACGCCCAGCTCGACAATATTGAGCACTTCTAGCTAACCATTTTGCTAGTTGTATTAGACTAAATTGAATTGGTTTGATCTAGTATTTTTTTTTGATTTTATAAATCCTCATCAATAAGTTGTACAGAATTATGTAGCCAATGTCAACTTAAACATTGAATGTTAGCTGTAATTTCTAGCGACGTACAGTCAGTAGCCAACGTTTGGTAAATAAAATTATTTGCTACTACTGCACTGTGGCTAGTTTTTTATGCCAGGATGATGACTATTATAGGGCTAATGGATAGTATCAATAATAGCTTAGTAACTTAGCAAACTATGTTTATTAGCTACAGTAGCTCTTGTTGGTATTGTGTTAAAGTTAGTATCATGTTCGTTACAGTAGCTGATTGATTTGTACTAGTAATTAATGTTAAACATTAACTGGTTGGCCAAGATTCTGTTTGGTCAGTTTTTCTGCTAAAGGATCAGCCAAGGGTACGTACTAACTTAGCCAGTGTAAGTCTAATGTGTCTTAGTCAAATGTGCACATACAGTAGCATCCACACACCATATGACTGGTGTGTAAAGTTACAGCTGCACATTCCTTGACATGTTTCCAATTAGTTTTGTGCCTAGGTCTAATCACATTATATTTTTTTCTTTCTCTCTTAGTCTTCAGCATCTCAGAGTGGTCACCAACCCTGCCATTTTTTTCTCCAAATCTAACTGGTTGAGATTAGTATCTTTTTCACCACATTGCTTAAAAATATCACCCCTGTCTCAATCCCAATGTTTTACACTTGTATATCATTGTGTCTGAGGAGTAGGGTCTGTTTTCCTTTGTAAATCCTTTGTGAATCTAAATCACTCTCTCTAAATTTTCCTTGTGTTCTGCTCGGTGTTAACTTAGGAGGACAGGAGCCCTTGGATCACACCTCAGGACTACCTGGCCCAAAAGGCTCGTAGCCGTCCCTGTCCAAATTCCTGCTGGTTTGGTTGCAGTTCAAGTAGCTGACCATACCTGACGATTTCAGCTGCCCCTCCGCCAACCATTCCTGATTGTCCTTGTCTTCGTCCATATGGTCATGCAGCGGACTTGGATTATGTTTTATAGACTCTGGACAAAGCCCACATGCATTTATTAATTATTAAAATTAGTACTCTTAAAATGTTCCCCTGGCACAGGCAGAAGAGAACTGGCCTCCCCTCAGAGCCTGGTTCCTCTCTAGGTTTCTTCCTAAATTTCATCCCTTTTAGGGAGTTTTTCCTAGTCACTATGCATCAACCGTGTTGTTGCTTGCTCTTTGGGGTTTCAGGCTGGGTGTTTAGTATAAGCACTTTGTTACAACTGCTGATGTAAAAAGGACTTTATAAAATCCATTTGATTGACTGATCACAAAATGCATGCAGCAGGCCATCAGTTTAATCTTGCATCTGACTACAGAGGTGGTCGCAGAGAACATTCCAAGGCTGCAGACAGTACAGAGCATGCTGCAAGACCATAACACTAATGTTGAGGACTTTTTACGTCATCCTCTTCCTGAATGCTCCGGGAAGTGTGGTCTCAGTTGGACATCATTCTCCATCCTCATTAAATGAGTTGTCAGGATGTGTCTGGGTGTATTGGGTAGGAATGGGTGTGTGTGCACCCACTCTGATTTATTTATTTTTTAGCTCAAATTGTATGAATGTGTTTATTAATGTTGGCTGCCACCATTATTTTGTTGGCTGCCACCATTTATTTTTTGGGTTGAGAAACACTGTACTAATTGATTCAGAATTGAAATGTTTTTGATTTTGATATTTCATTGTAGCCATGAATTTACATTTTGTTATGAATTCCTATTTATCTATAATAAATGGTTGCATTCAATTGGTTTTGAGACATAGTATTGTACAATTGAAGTATGTACATTTTTGTTATAGATACATGCTTTTATATTTAACTACTGAAAATGGCATTGCTTTACAATATAGAAAACTGTATTATTAATCAGTTATGATAAGTTATGGAAAGATAACATTAAGGTCATGGTAGAAATGTAAAATTGTTCAAATCCTATTTAATTTGCAATTGTTTAGCATATTTTAAAAAACTTAGAACACACATCACCATTAGTAGCAAGTCAAAACTGGAAGTGAAACCGATCCGGCACAGAGGCAATCCAGAGGTAAAATTAAATATGGTAGATTTGGGTCTGAGCTGGGCCTATGCTGGCACAAGTCTGTTTTAGATCCGGATTCCAGATCCATATCGGCATTGGCCCGTTGGGCATCTGGAACAGATGTTGCAATACATTTGGCGCGGATACCTTTTGTTATCTGCCCCCCCCCCAACCACAAAAGTCATGATTTTGCATCAGATTATTATGTAGATAAAGCAAGGCTGGTCTTTGTATAGGCTACTTAATTTCTTGTGTGTAAGAAATGAGTTTTGGAAGTAAAGTCAATATTAATTTATCAAGTAAAGTCAAAGTAGTTTTTCAAGTAAAGTCAACTTAGTTTTGCAAATGACTGAAGTTAATAGTATAAGTAAACTTTACTTGCAAAGTTAAGTCGACGTTACTTACTAAATTAAGTTGACTTTACTTCCAAAACTCATTTCTTACATTCAAGAAATTAAGTAGCCTATACAAAGATTAGCCTTGCATTATATACATAATAATCTGATGCAAAAAGTTGCCTTACCTTTTTTAAGTAGATCAGGCACAATATTTTGTATCATGCTTGGTCTACTTAAAAAGTTAAGTATGTGTCATCTATGTGTTAGAAATGACAATCCTCTTATCACATCTCAAGACATACTGCCATGGAGCAGTATGTATGTTGACCATACTGATAAAAAGACAGGAGCTGCAACGATTAGTTGATTGATCAATTAGTTGCTAACAACTAAATTAATCGTCAAAAATTAAGATAATTTTCTTTGAGTCATTTTTTAAGAAGAAAAATCCCAATTTAAAATGTTTTAAATTGTGAACTGCTGATCAGGATAAAACAATAAATTTTAGGTTGCGTCTTGGGCTTTGGGAAAGAGTGATCGATTTTTCGTTGTATGGACCAAACTACAAACCGATTTATCAAGAAAATCGACAGATTAATTCATTGTTTGCAGCCCCAACACAGGATACTATCAACAACACCCACGAGTCAAACAATCTCAGGTATAATTATGCATCTTAACCCAAAACAAGACTTGGAAGTCGTTTAGCTCAAATAAACAAATTTATTTGACAATAAAATAAGAACCCCATTCCACAGAGTCATGCACACTGAAGGGATCAGTGCCATCAGCGCAGGACATGCTATCAGAACCCCACTGACAGTCTTAGAGGTTAGAATACCATAACAAAATGAAATCCTAGCTGTCAAACGGCTGCATTCAAATCCACAGCTACATTCAGATACATTGATGAGGCAAAAAAAATAAAAAAAATAAAAAATTCCAGCAGCTCTCAAAATTTCAAACTGTAGTGAAGAAATGTCCAGTTCTACATGGTTTATCTGCATCTTGTGGCAGTACATGAAAAGCTGCTTGAAAAATAGAGTTTGGGTTACTTTAAATTCTTTACTTGAGCTGGAGCTGAATTACTGTATGTGTGCCATTTAAAGTGCAAAGAACAGATATAATTCACAATACATAACATAATAAAGCACGCACCAGCATCATCAAATTCAAACACAGAAGAACAGTGTAAAACTGTGTAAAACCAGATAAGTGTGAGCTCACTCAAATCTTACACCTTCAACGCCATTTGTAGAGCTTTTAATCATGCAAACGGACCTTGAGATCATGGACTTTGGAGGACATTTTTTTGTTTGCATCCTCCAACTCTAGGAAGATCTTCTGAAAGACCTCAAATGTGTATTTCAGTTTATTAGGGTACCTTAGTTCCAAGGCATAGATAAGGCCCATCAGATAGGTGCAAGCATGTGCCACATCTGGATACCAAAAAGGACTTCTGCTCCCTCGATGGCTATACCAGCTTGTTTGGAGAGACCATCCCTGGCTTTGCTGACAACAAAGATGCCAAGGACAAATGTAGTAATAGCTTCTTGGACGGCTGCAGCATCGTCATCATTGAAAACCTGTGAAATACACCAGAGAGAATAAAACGTATTTATTGTATATTAATGTGAAGGATGCATAACTCTTTGTTCCCTCTCCAAACAGAGGATCAGATTGTTATGTGGTAGTTTTGAGTAGTGTTGTAGCTTAGCAAGGGTGTCTACAGGTATCACAGAGTTCAATTAAATGCCATTTAAGGCCATTTTAAGTCAATTTAAGACCCATTGTTGAAGAAATCATCTTTCACTCATTCAATTAAGGAATGCAGCTTATATAAAGAGTATCATAGAATTGGTTCTGTTAGCTACATAATTATATAAATGGTTATACATCTGTCATTAATTTCTTGTTCTTTCACTACAGCATTTTTAATAATGATCTCAAAGCAAAATCATATTCCAATATATTCAAATCTTCTAAATTCCATAAAAATAAACAAATCCAATTGTTAGCAGCAATTATCAGCAAACCCTAGGACATTCTTGTCTCTACATATCTGTGGTGATTTTCCATGTTTCACTGCAGCATTTTTAATAATTAAATACTAAAATATTATGAGTACCACAATGGAAATAAGACTGTTTTTTTATCCTTGATTGTACTTTGTGTCCTTCTTGTGAAAGGCATTTTGATACAATTAAATGAATCAAATCCCATTTCTACATAGGCACATTATTTAAAATCTTCTAAAAATCTTGTCAAATTATCAGCAAACAGCTATTTTTGCACAAACTTGTCTCATATTGGCAGGGCTTTGAATCAGAGATACAGCATAGTAATATTTTCTTTACCTGGTAGTCCTTGATTAACTCTCCAGTGTTTTCACCAAGGTAGTGTGTGGGGCCTCTGATCACAACTTCTCTTCGGGACTCAATGTTGCTGTCCTACAAAAATATGAAATGAGATTACTCATTAATATGAGAAATATGAGATTAATATAATATATAAGATTACAGACGTCAGAAAGAAACTACATAAAACTAACTACTACTACACTGTTGTGTGGAAGATGGAAAATGTTCGCGATTTATTAAAATAAAAAACTCCTCAGAGTCTGGTATAACAGTTGATTATTTCAAGTTTAATTACATGGATCCATGGGAACAAACGCCACAACATCAACAGAGCATGAGTACAGAGACTAGCAGAGTAACGTCATGACAGATTGTTCTGATTATGCATTTCAAGTTTCGAGCTTATATTCTCTTCCAACAGTACAGATGACGGAATTAGCATTTGCAGAATGTACATACAAGGAATAGTGGTGTAGTCTAAAAATGCAAGGTTGCACTCAGATGGCTCCAAGAGGCACAGAGACTCATAGACTGTCGGCTGCTCAGACAACCCGGTCAAAGGCTGAGATATATCAATCTGGACAGTTACTATATGGAGACTTTAAGTTAACCATGCTCTTCCCAATAAGGAATAGAGCTCTGTTCACCTGTAGGATGTAAGTAATAA
>JACXGI010017865.1:0-13921 GCA_016801175.1 Esox masquinongy
CCCCCCAATACAGTGAAACTGCACATTTTAGAGTGGCCTTTTATTGTGGCCAGCCTAAGGCACACCTGTGCAATACTCATGCTGTCTGATCAGCATCTTGATATGCCACACCTGTGAGGTGGATGGATTATCTCGGCAAAGGAGAAGTGCTCACTAACACAGATTTAGACAGATTTGTGAACAATATTTGAGAGAAATAAGCCTTTTGTGTACATAGAGAATCTTAGATCTTTGAGTTCAGCTCATGATGAATGAGCAGAAGGAGCAGGCAATAAATCGTGGTCATTGGACAGGATAGGGTCAAAAATACCGGAGAGCCAAAACACAAGCAAAGGTACAGAGGAGTAGACAAATGGTATATAAGGGGCAGGCTGAATGGTCTTACACAAAAAGAACAAAGTCTAGGACTGGTACATCCACTCTCATGGTTCGTGCACACTGTCAGCTCACTAGAGCTACAAAGAGGCACTCATTCATTTCGAACGAGAGCTAGCGAATCACGGCGACAGCGGGCGGAGCTACTCTTGGAGAGAAAATCAGCGACAGTTGAGAGATGTTCAACTTTATGCTAATATGCAGCAAGCGGGCAGTGACGGAGCTTGGCGACTACCAATGGCAGGGCAGATGTTCCCTGCATTCTTGCATCCCCTTCTCTTTTCTAGTCGCTAGCTAAAAACTCACTCACTAGCTAAAATAAATTTATGAGAGAGATCTTAAAATTGCGGTGTCACCATTATTTATGATGCTTCTAATTTCCTCATTATTTATGATGCTTCTCTGGCGTCATGCAGAGATATAATAAAAAAACTGATGCATAGAAGTTTTCAGAGATCGTTGGTATCACGGGTGAGTGATACATGCATAACTTAAAATGAAGTAAATTGCTATTTGAACATTGACAAATCATTGACTTGGCATCATCGTAATACATTTTTAGTAGTAGAGTCACGTAATTACTAAATACTGATTACTATTTGCAGAGACAAATCTTTCCCCTATACTGGTTGACTGGTTGTTGCTGGCATAAATTAGGAAGATACGCCCTGCTCGAGTGGGCAGTGGGCACGCTAGTTTCGGTTCAGCGACAGCTCGCCAGGGATTGAGCGATTGGCGCTTTGAGCGAGCGGACTGTGTGCACGTAAGGTAAGAGAGCAAACACTAAGAATGGCTTGGTAGTGTACAAAACAACACCTCACAATCAGACTGAAATAAATACTGTGACAAACAAAAGAACAGGCAAGTGACAACAGGTGCTTAGTATTCAGGTGATTGTTAGGCGGGAAGAGTGCGGAATTCAGGTGGAGTTGAAGGTTGGAATTCAGGGAGTGAGTAGTTTCCGGATGTCAGGTGGCGTGCACGGGGACGTGACCTGGGCACAGATGTCACAGGAGTATGGCCCTTTCATCCATTGGTGTCATTCAGTGAAGGGTGATCAGCGCCTCGGTACAGATTAACGCCTGCCCGGCAAGTGTGATTGTGGCGGATTAAGTTGGAATTCGGTGTAAAAAAAAACAGGTAAATAGTCTCGAAAGGTTTTCAGTTTGTGAGTTTATTTAAGTTTAAGTGTGTCTATTTGTATAAACCCAGAGACATTGCTAGGCCTATTTAATATTAATTAGCCCCTCCTAAATAAATCAATATATCAGTCAATATATTTTCTGTGATTTTTTTGTAAACTATTCCATCACATCTTAAACTCCTTACAAATTGTATAGAAATTGTATAGAATCATGTTCATATGGCAGTATGTTTTATAGAAATGTATGAAGGTTAAAACAATATTTTTTTAGATTTTAAAAATGTCATGTATGGACGTTGTTTTAGACAAGTTGCAATTCGTGAAATTCGACTTGCGCAACAGGCCAGACATCATGTAATATCAAAGTGATCAGTCTTTTTTTCTTTACTGGACGGCAATCAAGCTAGCTGCAACTTTCTAGTAGACACTTCAGAGAAGACTACTACCTGTCATTTGTAATACAATGACACACAGAGAACCCAAAACATTTGCGCTTTAATGCATGATCGGAATTACACATGAATAGATCAGGAGCTATTTTTTTATTTTAACTTTTTTGTAAAAAAAAAATCTGGGGCTATTCATAAACGAGCTATAGCCCCGGTCGTCGCCCAGGCCTAACGACGCCATGCCCTTGTCTGTTTCATAGTACGCCTAAAATAAAACTGTATATGGTTATATTGAAACTTGTTCTGGTGTATGCATCCGTGCATTCTTTTTGGGTCAGGATAAACAAAAACATAGCTGGCTACAACCTGCAGTAGCTACATTATAGTAAGCCTTATATATAGTAAGCTTACTATACATTATAGTAAGCCTAAACTAAAACTGTTTACGGCTATACGGTATTATGCGACTATTTCTGGTGGATTTTTGAAGTATGCATCTGTGCATGCTTTTTGGGTTAATATACAGTAGATCACAACCCCTTGGGCAGTAAAAGACGAGGGGATTCCACGATTCATCTTTTCACTTGAAGAGAAAGTCAGTTATTGTCACCTATGTTGATAGTTATTGTATCAATGTCATTCATGAACGTTGTGCCATGAAATTAAATAGCTATGGCATTGTCTTCAGTCTTGCTAGCAATTGCTCAATTCTTATGTCTATTCGAAGTAGTAAGTTAGTAGATACTAGTAAGCCTATTACTGTCTAATAAGCTGTTAAAACAGACAATGACAAAAGCCATGCAGTTCATAGATGCTATTTGTAGTTGAGGTCAACATAATAAGAAATGTTAGTCAGTTTAACACAATGCTTAATGGTGTCAAGCGAGTGGGCATATGTATAGCATGGTGGCATAGTGGTTAAAGACACAGCCTTTCATGTGGGAAACCCAGGTTTGAATCCAGTGAGGGCAACAACTTCTGTTACTTTTAATTGTGGGCTAGGCTTGCCTGGTTCCTTTTCTGGTTTTCCCACAAATGAACTTGTGCATTTGAATTACAGTGAATTCCATTTTGAGATACTTACTGATCATATATAGCAGATTGTTATTGTATTACATTGTAAAATATATCAATATGATATATAAGCTTGATTTAAAAGCAGTAAACACTTCAATAACAGCAGTTTCAGGCTGGTGTACACAGTCTCACAGGTGCCCCCTGGTGGCCATTGTTTTATTTTATGTTTTTGTCCGTGCCGCATGACACTGTAACATGCCGCAGTATACCACAGTATAATGAGGCATGCCCCGTCGCGGACCGCCCCCTTGGAGCTGGAATTATATGAGCGACATTTGTATGAAGGGACATATATGTATGTTCTTAACATATTGCAATTGCCCTGTATTGTTGTGACCTCTGTGTTTCTCAGTTTAGTTTTTCTTAATGGATTTTACAGGAACAATACTATGACGCAGAGAGTGGCTCTGGCAACTTGGCCTGGAGGATAAAGACCATCCAGCGCAACGCTGTAGTTCAGATACTCGACCAGCTCTACCTATCAAGATGGTCCAAAGAGCACAAGGGATTTTCTCCTGACTGACAAGCAACTGATTGGAGAGAAATGTTGTGAGGCAATATCCCTATTGTAGCATTCAACTGATGGATCAGTTGTCAAAGAGAAGATGAGGGCAACATTTCAATACCGCCAGAAACAGGTTGAGACCAGCAAGACTCCTAAACAGTCTTGGATGTGTTCCCACGTATCCTCGACACCCCTGGTTTGGTAAGAAAGACATACCTTTGTTTGATACATTTACTTTTAAAGTAAACAATGATTACACTTTCAGTTACACAAGCATGAAAAGATCAGAAGTTCACTCAGAAGTTCACTTGTGGATGTCTGGAAGGGGGTGCAAGGACTTAAGGTGTTTCTCCTGAAGAGGGACCAAGACTTCATCATGATGTTTAGAGAGGAGGATGCTAGCAGATTTTTGGCAAAATTACCTACTTCAAACCTAGGATCCTAGCAGACTGCAAAAACCTGATTTCTAATGAGCATGTTGAAGACCTCTTGGGTGAGTCTGGGAAGCGTGGCTAATTTTCTCTTGAAAATATTTTGTTTACTTTCAAGCTTCTGTGACCTTTAAATCTTGTCTGTAACATATTCTGGATTTATTTAAGGCTATTTTCAGATGAAAATGTTTCTGACAATCTTATTCTTTCATCAACTTTGCCCCTAGGCTGGTACAGTGACATGTCAAGCATTCTACTGTTGGTTCACCTACTTCCCCCTACCACAAATGGCTAAAGAGTGTTAAAATTAGCTCATATCAAGCTGTCAACCATGTTGGGAGTTTCAATGAACTCTTCAAGGCACACTTCATCTTCAGTGTTAACTACGATGAATCCCTCAACAGCTTCTACACCTTCATCCAATCCATGGTGCTCAACATTGACGTGGGAAGTGCCAAGGAAAGTCCCAGAGTCATGGAGCTCAGAGCAAAAATGTTGCACACTGATACTTGAGGTGATACACAACCTTGGACGCAAATATTTTTATTTTGTTTTATTCGTAAGGTACACATCAAAAGTTCTGCTTTGTTTTGTTATCATTTGAAATTTCATCATAGTTTATATCCGGTAAAGATATTACGTTAGAAATGTGGAGAGCCGGGATGTTCTTTATTATATTGCACTTATTCAGGGTTCAAGAAATACCCTATTTGTTTGCACAGGAACACTGTTTCGACAAATACTATTGCTTTAGACCCTTCTGTTCCTCCTACATACCCAGCTGTCTTTGATCAGTTTGAGCCTGTATCACTCCTTATTATCTAAGGTTGTTCATAATATGCAGCCTACAAACTGTCCCTTAGACAGCATTCCCTCTTGTCTTCACTCTCTATGTTTTTAATTCAGTTGGGTCTAGTATTCTTATTTTGATAAATACTTGTCTTAGTTCAGGGTGTGTTCCAGCTGCTTTTAACATGCTGTAGTGCAGCCTCTTATCAAAAAGATAAATCTGGATCCTCATGTTCTCACTAACTTCAGGTCTGTTTCTAAGCTACCTTTTCTCTCTGAAGTGTTAGTGAGATTAGGTCTTAATCAACTGAAAACATTTTTAGATAATCATGGTATCCAGGAGAAGTTTCAGTCTGGTTTTAAACCATGTCATAGTACCGAAACAGCGCTTTTAATGACCTTGTATCTGTTGATTCAGGGAACTCTGCTATTCTGGTGCTTTTAGACCTGACTGCTGCTTTTGACACTGTGGATCATAGGATCCTCTTATCTTGCCTTGAACAGTGTGTAGGCATCAAAGGTACTGTCCTGAAATGGTTTCAGTCATACCTGACAGATAGGAGCTTCTCAGTTCACCTATCCGAATATTCTTCTCACCTCACCTGTGGGGTCCCTCAAGGCTCCATTTTGGGCCCCATACTCTTTTCAATGTATATGTTGCCCCTGGGGTCCATTTTTACCTCCTAAGACCTGAGCTTTGATAATGTATGCTTTTTAAATTTCTTTTAGCTATTTGGGATTAGTAAGACCTGAGAAGTATAATATCTATGCATTGTCTTTGAACAGGAAGTACTTTTTAAAAAAAAAAGTGATGACAAAATGATGACATTGGATTTATTTTACTACATAACACAATAAAGTCACCAATGTGTAACAAAGTAGAAAACTGTTCATTTCAACAGAACAAAAAATGTGCAAATAGTGTGAGTGAGTATATGTATGTGCACTGTGTGTGCATTTCAATGCCTGAACATGGCAACAAATAAGGGCACAACTGCTAATGACATATGCAGTCAAAGTGTTTTATTTATATTCTGTGTATACTGCATTTGTCAGTACCAGAGAGGTTTTCAAAGATCAATAAGTAATGCATGTTACATTCACCAGCACAGCAGAATGAAGTACATGGTGCAGGAAGTCTAAAACATAATGTCCTGATATGTGGACACAGGGTCTCAGGAGGTTAAGAAACACAATATTTATTTTCACTGCTTTACTGACGATGTACAAATCTATTTGCTGATGAAAACTATAACAAAAGATTCTGTGCAGCCTTTGTTAGACTGCCTAAAAGACATCAAAACTTGGACGGCCTTAAACTTTCTCACTCTTAATGAAAGTAAGACAGAGATCATTATGTGAGGACGAGGAGACTTGTTGGGTAATCCTCTTGACACTTTGGGCCCTTTAGCTTCTCACAGTCATTCCTTTGTTAAGAATCTTGGTGATATTTTTGATAGCTCCTTCAAATTTGATAGACATTAGTTCAGTAGTCAAAACTAGTTTCTTTCAGTTAAGACTTTTAGCAAAGGTTAAGGTCTATCTGTCTCCCAAAGATTTTGAGTAGTTTATCCATGCTTTTATTACATCTCGGCTAGATTATTGTAATTCTTTGTACAAGGGGGTGGAACAGTCATCTCTGAATCAGCTCCAGTTAGTACAAAATGCAGCTGCTCGTCTTTTAACAGAAAGCGTGAACACAACACCAGTCTTGGCCTCCCTCCACTAGCTTCCTGTCCGTTTCAGGATTGATTTTAAGATTTCATTGCTTGTTTTCAAGGTTTTAAATTAGTTGACGCCACCTTATCTGGCTGAACTCCTACACCGCCATTCTCCAGTTAGATCACTGAGGTCAACCAACCTGTTGCTCTTGGATGTCCCAAGATCCAGACTTAAAAATAGAGGGGATCGAGCCTTTGCGGTGGGTGCCCCCATCCACTGGAATGGCTTACCTCTGCACATTAGAGCTGTGCAGACTCAAATAACTTTTAAATTGTTGCTAAAGACACACCTTTTCACTCTGGCTTTTAATCCTAGCTGACTTTGACATCAGATGTCTCTTACTGTGCTGCTCTTCTGTTCTGTTCTGTTTCTTTTATTTTATTTCTATTTGTTAGTAACTTTGTTCTTGCTAATTTATGTATTTGATATTATCCTGTTCAGCACTTTGGTCAACCATGGTTGTTTTAAATGTGCTATATGCAGTGGATATAAGTCTGCACACCCCTGTTAAAATGCCAGGTTCTTGTGATATAAAAGAATGAGACAAAGATAAATCATGTCAGAATTTTTTCCACCTTTAATGTGACCTATAACGTGAACAATTCAATTGAAAAACAAACTGAAATCTTTGAGGGGGAAAAATAAAAAACTCACATTTTTTTGAGATTTAAAAAATGTAATTAATGGAAATTAGGAATTAGGAAGTTGCAATTTGTGAAATTCAACTTGCACAACAGACCAGCTAGCTACAACTTTCTAGTAGACACTTCTGGCTATGATCTGTCATTTGTAAAAAAATAAAAATCAATAATATTGTAACTCAACAAAATAGTAAGGTGGCCAATAATAGGGGGTCATATTTTTTAGCTACTTATATTTCCCCGTAGTTGGTTAACTAGCCTGAAAATATAAATATATGTCCCTTGAACACAGTTGCAAAACTGTGCGTGTTTCACAGATTCATGTTTGTTTGAGTTTGAAGTAAACATATTTCAATGTATTCTGTTCAGAGAAAGAGAGATCTGGTTATTTAATGTTTCTTTTTTAAGTATGATACATTTTTTAATGATTTCATTCCAAGAGGAATAAGATAATGACTAAATCTGTTTTGAAAGGATTCAGAGAAATCATGTTTAGAAACAGAATGTATGTAGAGGTTCATTTACTATAAACTATAGTTGTCAAAAGCATTTTGGCAACATTTTCATTATTTTTGTGCATTTTGTTGGTGTTGGGTGGATGAGGACATAGTGGACTTTCATTTCTTTATTTGGATAGAATTTAAGTCATATTAGATCAATGTCAAACACAAACTATGAGTCAGGCATACTTTTAACCAACCTTGACCAAAAATAACCTTATTTTGAGAGATTTTACACCCCTTGTTACTCTAAAAATACATGATGAAAAGATGTTTTGGGGAGTACGTCCAGACCCCCCAAAACGAGGCTTAGCCCCCCTATCCATGAATTTCTAGTGACATCCCTGCCTATGACAAACAGTTTTCTAATGAGATGGATGAAAAGCATACATAGTGCCACATTGCTGTATTGTGTGAACTGTGCTATTCAGGACTGGTTGTCCACTGTTAGGACATGTGATTGTAAAGCCAATGCTGTGTTATTTGGTCTGCTTGTTGTACAAAATACAATTTTACTTGAACTACAAACTTCTTTGTATTGTTTTGTTTTTCTTTTTCTATTGTTCTGGAATAATATTGTACTGTGTATGGGATTGGGGATTAGAAATGGACTCCCTACATTCATTTGAAATACAAATCAATATAAATATATTTTACATCCCCTATAGTGTTAATATGGCAGCAACTCTATTCAGTGTTAAAAAATATGGTGTTACATTGTGACACTACACACTAGTGTTGTGCAACTAGTGTTAAACTAGTGTTCAATTTCAACAATTTAGAGAGTTGTTGCAACTATAGTGTAACATATTTAACACTTTAAAAAGTTATATAACAAAATTGTGTGGACCAATATAGACACTTTCTAAGTGTTACATTTGACTCAATAGGTGTTGAATTACCACAGCCAATTTTGCTGTACACTGGTGTGTGTGTGTTCACGTGTGTTTCGGGCGGGGTTTGTGTGTACATGTCTGTATGTCTTGGTTTGTGAGTGTTGATTTTTTTATGCATGTGTTTGTGTGTGTTTCTGTGTGTTTTGTCTGAGTATCTTAATATCCAGTATATGATAAACAAATAAAACATGCATGTGTGTGTATAATATGAATGATGATAATGTGTAATATTATGTCTTTTGTCTCATCCATCAGATGTCTGTGATCTCACACTGGACCTAAACACACTGAACAGAAAACTCTCTCTGTCTGAGGAGAACAGAAAGGTGACATGGGGGAGAGAGAAGCAGCCATATCCTGATCACCCAGAGAGATTTGATGTCTATAAACAGGTGTTGTGTACAGAGGGTCTGTCTGGACGCTGTTACTGGGAGGTAAAGTGGAGAGGGTTAGGGGTTAGAATTGGAGTGACATATAAAAGAATCAACAGGAAAGGATGGGGTGATGACTGTTGTATTGGACACAATGACAAGTCCTGGAGTCTGAACTGTCATGATGACAGTTACTCTACCTATCACAATAAGAAGAGAACTGTCCTACCTGTCACCCCCTCAGACTCCCACAGAGTAGGAGTGTATCTGGACTGGCCAGCCGGCACTCTGTCCTTCTATAGGGTTTCTTCTGACACACTGACCCACCTGTACACATTCCACACCACATTCACTGAGCCCCTATATCCAGGGTTTAGGGTTCATAAATCCTCAGTGTCTCTATGTTAGAGGGTCCCTGTGTCAAATATAGGGGATTATTCATAAGAATACAGTATACTCTCACACTCAATTCATGTATCAGTATGTTAATCACACACAACTAATCAATATGGTAAACTGTGTAGCAGACTCAGGGTGTGGTGTTTCTATATCACCAACAACAACACAGAAAGCAAGATTAGAATGGAGTTGGGGAATTTATTAGGGTACTTTATACACAGTGTGGAGGAAAATAAAGGGGAGTCCATCAACCAGTTCACCATCCTTACTCCGTTCACGTCGTTCGTTGTCCTTAGTCCAGAGGCAATCCAAAATCCGGGTGCTCGTTCAATCTGGTTCTGTACACGGGGTGGGGTGGGGGGGGTGATTAAGCAGTCCAGGTGTAACAGGCAATCACACAGATAGGGTTATCGCTACGTACGCTCTCCATACCAAACTCCCCCCAGCCCTTTTCCGTTCCTTACTTTATCCCCAAACTCAGCGGCTTAATGCTGCTCAGCTGGGGAGCCAGCAGGCCCCCAGGTATCTTCCCTCAATCACCACACCCCTCACCTCTCCCTGCTATCTGCCACACTGCTTCCATGCATCACAATGTCATCAAGATAGGCCACCGCATACTAACGATGGTGTCAGAGAATCCAGTCCATCAACATCTGGAAGGTGGACGGGGCGCTGTGCAACCTGAAGGGCAGCTTCTTGTAGTGAAACAGCCCGTCAGGGGTGGCGAACGCGGTTTTCTCCCGCGCCTCGGGAGCTAAGGGCACCTGCCAATAACCCTTCATCAGGTTAAGTGTGCTGATGAATCGGGCAGTCCCTAGCCATTCAATGAGTTCGTCCACCAGGGGCATGGGGTAGGCATCGAATTTTGAGATTCACCTTTCTGAAGTCGTTACAGAAGCGAACACAATGGGGCTACACCACTCACTATACGACCCTTCGATGATGTCTGCGTCTAAGATCGTTTTCAGCTCTGCCCGGACGACCGCTCTCCTCGCTTCCAGAATGCGGTAGGGTCTCAACTTCACCTTTCTCCCGGGTTCGGTGATGATGTTGTGCTGCAACAGATCGGTGTGTCCTGGTTCACTGGAGAAGACATCCAGGTTCCGGCTGACCAACTCCATCAGGTCTTGCTTCTGTGCTTGGCTCAACTAGTCCCCCATTGGTACCTCCGCCGGCTTGGTCTCTGTGCTAGCCTTCTTTAGGGGGATAGAGTAAAGTACATCTCGTGCATTCCATTTCTTTAACAAATTCACATTATAGATCTGGTTTGGATTTCTACGCCCTGGCTGTCTGACCCTGTAGTTAACTTCACAACCTTCTCAATGACTTCGTATGGTCTGTTCCATCTGGCCAAAAACGTACATTCAGAGGTAGGGAACAGCACCAACACTTTGTCCCCTTGTTGGAAGTATCGGGGTTGGGCGCCTCTGTTGTACACCCGCGCTTGGGCCTCTTGGGCCTCCCGCATGTGTTCTTGCACCAGGGTCCACAGAGTTGCCATCCAGTCTCTCATGTCTTCCACATGTTCCACCATGGTTCGGTGGGGCGACGGTTGCTGCTCCCAGGCTTCTTTAGCCACGTCTAGAAGTCCTCTGGGTCGTCTCCCATACAGGAGCTCAAAAGGTGAGAATTCTTTCGAAGTGTGGGGCACTTCTCAGATCGAGAACATCAGGTATATTAACAGCTGGTCCCAATTCCTTCCATCTGCTTCCATCACCTTCTTTAGCATCTGCTTCAGGGTTTGATTGAACCTTTCCACCAGGCCATCGGTCTGGGGGTGATACACTGAGGTGCGCAACTGGGTTATGTTCATTAGTTTGCAGAGATCCTTCATAACACGTGACATAAATGGGGTTCCCTGGTCAGTCAATATCTGGTTGGGGATGCCTACTCGGGAGAACAGCATAACCAACTCACGTGCAATATCCCTGGTAGCCATATTGCGCAAGGGTATGGCTTCCGGGTACCTGGTGGCATAATCCAGAATCACCAGGATGTAGTTGTGCCCTCGGTTGCTCTTCGGTAGTCGTCCCACCAGGTCCATTGCAATCCTGCTGAAAGGGACTGAAATAATGGGGAGAGCAAGTAAGGGACTGCGAAAGTGTGGTTTTGGGGCCACCCACTGGCACTCCGGGCAACTACGGCAGTAGTCCTCCACTGCTCTCTTCATCCCCGGCCAGTGAAATCGGGCCTTGATCCGGTCTAAGGTCTTCTCCACCCCTAGGTGAGCCCCAAGAAGGCGAGAGTGTGGCAACTATAAGACAGTCTGTACAAAGAGACGGGGCACTAGCAACAACTACATACAATCGTCATTCTTTTTCACAACCTAATACAACAATTTCTACTTTATGGAGAAATGGGGGTAGGTGATCTAACTTACCCCCTCCATGGGCTTTCCATCCCCCACGGCCACCTGCTGGAGAGCGCTGGCCAGGTTGGGATCCTCCAATTGGACTGTGCCGAACCGGCCCGCTAGAGAGGCGGGCTCTGGTGCCGCCGCATGGTCCATTGGGAACACGTTGTTCAGACTCATCTCACCTTCCTCCCGGTCGATTTCTGAGGGTCCACGTCTTGGAACCCACACATCCTGGCATCACCCCTTCTGGCCTCCCTTCCACACTTCCGACTACCTCCTCCTTTTGGGTTTCCTCGGTTCCCCATGTGTCTGGACATACTGGTCCACAGCGTGCGGAACATCGGGCAATCCCTCCCAATAAGGACCGGCACAGGGAGGTTTGGGACAACTCCTACCGGCCCTGTGTGTTGCCCCTTTGTGGTCTGTAGGTGCAGGAGCATGGTGGGGTAGTCCTTGGTCTCACCATGTATGCACGTGATGGCTACCGTGTCAGTCAGGTTCGGGGACTGGGTGAAGTCAGGTCGGATCAGGGTCACCATACTCCCGGAGTCCAAAAGGGCCATGGTGTCCTTTCCGTTGGCTCTTACTGGGGTGACAGGGGAAGGGCCTCTGTCCTCAACCCAGCATGCCGTCATCAAGCCGCAGGGTCGCCCGGTGGTTACCTCACTGGCAGAGGCTGAAGGCATCGTGACATCATGGTTTGGACAGTACCAGGCAATGTGTCCCGGCTTGCCACACTCGTAGAACTTCCTGCTGTTTGGGCCCAAGCAAGGTCGTCGTCTTGGGGAACCTGTTGCTGGCATCCCCCCATTCTTAGCCGGGGTCCGAGCTTGGTCCTCCGCACTTTTCTGTTCCTTACGGCGAGGAGAGGGATCCGCCTTCTGTGGTGTTCCACTGCGCAGGACCTCCAAAACCACTTGTTGACCTTCCACCAGTTCCACCAGCTGATCCGCGCTCTGCGGGTTAGCTTGGCTGGCTAACTTTTTAGCCTCAAATGGGAGGGAGCGTAGGAATTTGTCCATGACCGCTTTCTCGATGGGCGTGAGAGTCAGGGGTTCAACAGTCAGCCAGCTCTTAGCCAGCCTAATTAGATCATGCATTTGGGATCTAGGAGATGCTGTGGCATCATATATCCAATCATGGAACCTTTGCACCCTGCTGATCAAGGTGTAACCTTACCGGCGCAGGATGTCCTTTTTCAGCCCCTCGTATTTCGCTGCCTGGTCAACCATCAGATCATGAGAGGTTTTTTTGTGCTGCACCTGACAGGAAGGGGGCTAGCAGGCCCATTGCTCATGGGGCAATTCTTCCCTAATCGCCGTCCTCTTGAAAGCTTGGAGGTAAGCCTTGATGCTGTCTGCCTCCGTCTGCTTCAGTAAAAACAGACTGGGTTTGGGACGAGAGACGGCTGCACCCGCAGCCACTCCGGCCAGGGCAGCAGTCAGCTGGCTAAGTTCGGCTCGCAAGAGGGCGTTTTGCTGATGCTGTTCCTCCAGCAGTTCCCGATGCATGGCCTGCTGCGCTAGGTTTGCCTCCATCAGTTGTTTCACCAATGCATCCATGGTGCTTCATTTCGGTTTGGATATTGAGCTTGGTTTACCCTGCCCGCATCCTCCACCATATGTAGCAGACTTAGGGTTGTGGTGTTCAACAACAACAACACAGAATGCAAGATTAGAATGCAGTTGGGGTATTTATTAGGGTCGTTTATACACAGTGTGGAGGAAAATAAAGGGGAGTCCATCAACCAGTTCACCGTCCTTACTCCGTTCTCGTCGTTTGTTGTCCTTAGTCCAGAGGTAATCCAAAACCTGGGTCCTCGTTCAATCTGGTTCAGAACACGGAGGGGGGGGGGGGCAGGTGGTACTGGTCCCTTCGTTCCCGCAACAGCAGGATCAGGAACAGTTTCTTTCCATCTACTGTAACCCTGTAACCACCAAAGCGGGTAAAATTTACCCATGCGCGATTGCACCTGGCTGCCGCAATTCTACAACAAGTAATGTACTCTGTAATTGTATTAAGGCATTGTCTTCACAAAATAATGTCTCAAGTCATAAAATGAGTTTGTTTAATCATCACCTGTGTTTGGGTGATTTGTTTTATAATCTAAATATCTAAACTTCCCCCGCCTCTTAGGGACCGTGTTGCACTACTCCCTTTGTTACTGGAGTCTGACACTGCCTTGCAAAATCTGAAGTAAGTTTTCAGTTGTTACATGCACGTGTCTACCTCGGGAACCTCATTGCTGCTATCCCTGCATTTCAGTTGCACATGCTACCTTGCTGCTTCAATTTACCTCGATTGCACATTTAAAATTGCCATTTGT
>JACXGI010017866.1:0-13962 GCA_016801175.1 Esox masquinongy
TCTCCTCCTCCCTCCCTCTCCCCCTCCACCTGGGTAACCACCTTATTGTAGTGGCCAGACAGAGGATGGAGGTCTCTATTAATATCTGGCTGTTATTTCAGCTCTCGCTGGACCGCGTGATTAAAATAGAATGGAAAAACCTAATGAAGCTGGCATCTCTTTGGCCGCCTGCATTTCCCCAGCGAGCCAGAGGGGCAGTTGTCAGCCCCCCCCCCCCCCCCACCACCACCGCTAGGGGCCCAAATAGCTCAACGCATGCGGCAGTGGTGGCCAAGAACAGAGCTGCCCCCCTCCCCTTGACGCAAGCGTTAGCGCGTGGCTAACCAAGAAGACTGCAGAGTGAATTAGGCCACTATCTCTCACGGGCTGGAATGAGCAGAACCACATGTGTGGCTGTCTGTTGACCTAATGAGCGCGTCAGGTGCATCCGCAGATTCCCCGCAGATCTCCTTGTCATTGCTGGAAAGGGACGGGATGATGGGTAAGACGGACAGATCGTCCCTCGCGATTCCCTCGCGGACGCAGCGGTTACAGCCAAGCAGACACTCCGGAGAATGTGAGCTAACTCTTAGCACCGCCTCGGCCCGGCTGTGGAAGACCAGGCGGACTGCTGAAAAGGCTGAGGTAAGTGCCTACGTTAGGGTCACGGCATCTAGTTCAGGAGACTGAAGGCGCTTGTTAAAAACTGAAGTGAGTGCCGGGACCCTGCTCTCTCTCTACCTCATTCTTTCTATTCTCTCTCTCTTCCTATCTTTCTCCCAGGGGTTAAACCGCACATTAACGTGCCTGTAGTCAACAAGAACACATTAACCAAACACTCCCATTCTAACATTGACAGACATGGCCTATCAGTTAGTAGTGCTACCTCGCTAGCTAGCTTGCTTCACTTGGCTCAGATCAATAGTTATTTACCCTCTCTGACTGGCAGAAGAGAGAGAGAGATAAAGACACAGACAGAGAGAGAGAGAAAGCTTGACTGAAAGAGAGCTTGAGTGAAAGAGAGACGCTGAGTAACAAGGCAATCAATTTCAGGGGGAAAAAGCTACTGCAACACTACGAGAAAATGGGAAAGTATGTGAACTCAGAAGAAACGAATAAATGTCCAGCATCTGTTCCTTTATAATCACTCCATCCATCTTGCTGCACAGGCTGTGTGTGGCACTAGCCTCACTGGAAACCAATCAGGTGAGGCCTGGGCTAGCTGTGGACACAGGTGAGGGTCTGTCTGGCGGGGATAGTGTGTGTCTGTGTGTGTGTGTGGATGGATGCAGGGAAGTGGCGGAGAGGGAAATCACACGGTGTAAGTGTGCGAGTACTCCACATGACTGAGAAGCAGGGACCAGAAGACAGAGGGAGGTCAGGCCAACCGTCAGGTATGGGACAGAGGAGAGGTGAAGAAGCAGAGACAGAGAGAGAAAAAGAGAGGGAGCAAGAGAGAGACAGAGAGAGGGAAGGAGGGAGGGATGGCACTTCGACAACTGACAGTCAGTCTGTCCAGGAGCTGGAGGCCACCAGACGTAGGGGTTTTCCCTTTATTTACAGATCTAGGATCAGATTCCACAGCCCCAAAACCTTTCTCATATTTCATAAGAGACAATAGCGTCATGCCAGTTAAAGCTCTTGGCTTATCTTCCCTGGGCCAGCCTGCAGACCTCTACAGAGACACCCAAAACTGGCATTAGAGGTCACATTTTATATTAAGACACAAGGCTGATAATTAAAATTTAATCAAAGACATACTGAAATAATCCACCCCAGGAACATTATAGAACATGTAACAACCCAGGGCTGAGCACATGGCTGTATATTATACATCTTTATTACAAGGAATAACTCCTAAAGAGATATGAAGAGCAAGGAAAGAAATGGAGGGGAACAGCAAAGAAATAGAGGGGCAGAGATATACAGAGGGAAAACATAGTGACAGAGAGAGAAACGGAAACGAGACAGACAGAGAGAGAAAGAGATGCTCACACCATCCTCTATGTACATTCAGCACTCTCCCACTTGGTCTCTATTTAATATTCACGGCGACATCTTTGTAGGCCATTGTTAATTACTTGTTGCAACAACAAAGGTCTCAATATGAAATTACATACGCCAACCTCGATTAGCATGTGTATGAAGCTTACAGATAGCGCCGGCTATCAGATCAGACGCACACCCACTCTTCAACCCTCCCACTGCGTGCAAGAGATGAACAGGACAAACAAAAGGCCTTAATGGAGATTTCTGATGTATTCACTGTTGGGATTAGGGAACTTGTAAAATTATATTTAATGGACAAGATAACGATGGATACGAAAATGCCAACTGAAAGAAGCTTTCCTAAACGTTGCGGTATTTTTTTGCGTGGAGTCAGGAAAACTGGATTTGTTGCTAGAGTCGGGAAGAAACAGAAATATGTATTTGGGGAAGTGGTCTCCAGTTGACGTCGACGACAGAGGTTTTTCAATGTGCCGAAGAAAGCGAAGACAGCACCGGCAATCTGCTGGTCGATGGTCTTGCTTTGTCCCCCGTAAGCTTACAGATGCCCTTTTCTTCCAAAAGATTGAATTACTCTCCTATAATTGAGAGCACAGGGCATACAATCAGCACCATTGACTTTAGTCCCTAAACTTCTGACAACAAGTTGCAGACAACAGCTTGGTATACAAAACATATTAATCCTGTCAATAAACCAGCCATCACCTTTTGCAGGGTTAAAAGTTTCAAGCATAGTCACTGAAGATCCATAAATGCATGGACCTCAGTGCATCAAGCACGCAGTCGATAGACCTATAACGCAATTAAAACATTTAATGGTGCCATTTTCAATATTTTAACATTGATTTTCAATATTTTAAAGTTTAGTCGGTAACACTTTATTTGAAGGCCATATGCATAACACATTATACAGCATTATACATGTACACATAATGCAATATAATACAGAAATAATGCAGTATAAGCATAGTTATAGGCACTCATAAAGGCTCATGAAGACTTATGATGTTGTATACAAATACTCATAATGCATTATATGTTTTATTATAATGACCTATAATGTACAGAAGCATTGTGCTTCACAATAATGGTAAATCTTTCCTCAAGCACCATACAGCACTGTGATTCATCTAAAACATGGGGTCAATGAGCAGCAAATCACTATTAGTCCATCCTAATCTTTTTCATGGTGTGTTATAGCATACCTATAAGCCACTAATAAGTAATCTTTCATTGCTTTAAGTAAAGTGATGACATGTCTAATCACACAAACACAATACACCATAAGACATTACTTTAACATTATAAAGTGGCCATTGGCCCTCCAACAATGTGATTGGCAGAGAACAGGCCCTTGTTAACAACCTCAGAAATGCAGCTGTATTCAAAGAAGAACTCTTATTAAATAGAAATGGTGCCATTTGCTATGCCCTCAAAAAGGCTAACCCTTCTCCGTCATGGTTTTCATTCTCTTGGGTAAAATAGTCACTGGCAATCTATAACAAAATGATATGCTTATTCTACATAAATTATAAAAACCATAAATAAACGATAAAAAACTATTCAACTAAATGAATAATTTCTTTGGTATTTTTATAAACAGATATGCAATGATGATTGCTGGGTAATTTTATAATATATTTTCATATATTTTCATTAATGCTATATGTATTTTACAAAGTTAGTTCCCATCAGTCTGTTAACGTAATGTCATTGTCTCCCTCAGTTGAGCTGCTTCCAATGCAGCTCATATAAATCAGAGCTTTTATCCAATCAGATTTTTCATCTGTGCAGTCACCGGGCGAAAAATCAACCCTGATATGGAGGAATTTTAGGGACTTTTTTAAATAAATTTATACACCATGAAATAATTAACTAAAAAGGGAAATATATCATTTAAATGAGAAATAAAATAATGAATAAAAACATGTAACATATTTAATGGTGTATTTCTACATTTATTTTACAATTTCATATTTCACAAATAATTTATTTCATGGTTGGAGTAATTTTGAAATCTGTCATTATTGAATCAGTCATTGAATCTGTCACTTTCACCCATCAAAGTTGGAAGGGCGGGCTCTACCGAATATTCTTTCTTTTTTTGGGCAATTTATGTGAATGTATTTTGAATGCCAAATTGCCAGCTGTTGGATTGTGTGGCAATTATTGTTATGTTATTTAAATTGTTGAATAAAGCAGAGTATGAAAGATTTTGTGTTGTGTCAATATGAAATGTGCAGGACGTTTGACTTTACTGAAAGCAACAACGACCACTTTATAATGGTACAGTAATGTCTCATGCTGTATTATGTTTGTCTGATTAGACATTTCATCACTTTACTTAAAGCAATCAAAGATGACTTATAGTGGCTTATAAATGTGCTATAACACACCATGAAAAAGATTATGATGCACTAATAGTGATTCGCTGCTCATTGACCCCTTCTTTTAGATGAATCACAGTGTTGACAATTCTAATACTGCATGATCCTTGAGGAAAGATTTCCCAGTAAGTACATTATAGTTCATTATAATTTAACATATAATGCATTATGTGTATTTGTATACAACATCACATATCTTCATGAGTCTTTACGATTGTCTATAACTATGCTCATACTACAGTATAACTGTATTATATTGCATTATGAGTGCATGTATAATGCTGTATAATGCATTATGCATATGGCTCTAAAATAAAGTGTTACCGTTAACTCTGTGTCACAGTTCCACATTCGACTGCTACTTTAGTTTGTTTCACTCCAGAGAAGGATTAAGAGAAGAGCACAATTTTTTGGGAAGGTGTGTGGTTGCCTGTAAGCGAGGTGCGTAGGATTCCAAAAGCACCGAGCGTAGGCTTGTTGTTGCCGCTTGTAGCTTCCAGACTCGTAGCTAATCTTTTGAAAATAGATGACTTCAAACTATTGTAGTCAGAGTGGGCGGGCTAACTACCGCACTGACTCACTCACTGGATGGTGCCACTGAGCTAATAAGTCCGCCCTGCAACCTTTTTGGCTGGGCGGTCTTGGGTCAGTCTTCTTTTACTGTTCAACTTGTCATCATAGATGTCACAGCAATAGCAAAGGCCTGAACGTGTCGTACTCAAAATGGAAGCACATATTTTCCATACAAACCAACCCAAAGAGATGTGTGCGGCCGCAGACCTTCCGGAATGTCTCTTTAATAGCGTCATTGTGACATGTGGTCGGTTTGGTATAAGAGTGCTGCGAAACGGTCGGGTCTGAACAAATGTTTTCTCATCAACGTAGTTTATTGGAAAACACTAAACGTTGTTGCTGTTACACCCAGTGTGGCATCAGGTGCCACAGCGACCAGCAGCTGCAAGTTCAGGGTCCACAATGCCAAGCACAGCTGCACACTGGCACGAGCACACACCATGAGGGAGTCCTGGCATCCGTACGGTGGCGTCATCGCTCCTGACACGTTACAGGCTCTGCCTGACGGCGCTCAAAACTCACACCTCAAGCCTGTCTGCTCGTCGCTCGTGAAGCGCATTCTCGCCCTGCTACCACATCAAACGGGAAACTGTTGAGAACTCGGTCGTCGTGGAGACAACCTGCATTTGAACGGCGCGCTGAAAGGAGAGAACAAAGTGGGACGCAGCGGGAATTTTGCCATGAGAAGCTTTCATTTACGCAGTTTAATCCAGGGAGGAGTGGGAACCCTAGGCTGTGTGTCTTCGTTTCTATCAACTGGGTCTGCTCAACGGGGGGACGCGATTGAGAGACACACTTTGTGTGTTTGCACTCTGTGTGTGCATGCATTTGTGTCTGTGTGTGTGTGTGTGTGTGTGTGTGTGTGTGTGTGTAAGGATATGAATACAAAGTATTATGCCTAATGTTTTCACTAGGTGGCTATGTGTATAAGAGGTAACAGGCTCTATGTTGTGTACTGCATGTGGGGGAACTGATCCAAGCCTGTGTGCGCACGCGCACGCGCGTGCGTGTGCGCGTGTGTGTGTGTGTGTGTGTGTGTGTGTGTGTGTGTGTGTGTGCACGTGCATGTTTGTAAACACGGTAGCCTACATGGATTGGACTAATATCTGGTTTGTTCCTTCTGTTCTGAGCCTCCACGCCAGCCGCAACACAATTTCTTCCAATTGACCTCCCTGTCACCGGCACAATTACTCTCAACCAGAGACATGACTGCCCCACAATGCTGAGCAGCACACCGAGCCGCAGAGCTCCACCCGGGAAGAGGGAAAACCAGCGGGCAGAAATGAGATGATTTAGAGAGCACAAGGAAGCACGGGGTGGTGAAGGAGTGAATTTATTCGCCAGCTGCAGTGGCAATGACAAAGCGCAACTATTTAGAGATCAACTCGGGGGGAAATTGGAATCGTTAAGGACGACGGCCATTTGTTTTCATTTGCCTGGGCTTTTGGTTTTGGTCAGGGTGAATTGACTATTACAGTAGCATACAAACCCAGAGTCAGAGTGTGCACATGTTTAAAAAGTGTAATGATCTTTCAGTCCATAGTGAATACGAGACGCACTGATACAAATATGAGAGAATCACCAGGCGGCCGGTGAGTAGATTTACAGAGGCAATAGCCTTAGCCAAAGGCTAAAAAGCTTTACAACGCCAAAGGATTTCCAATAAAATAGAGGTTGGAAGCCCTTTCAAAGAGTACGGCAGAGCAGAGCACTTTGAGAGCCTCTTCAGTAATAGGATTAGCAGGAGTCAGGAGCACGTCCATCGTCGCTATCAGCTCGTTACGGAGCAGGAGGCGCTGAGACTGAGGAGCATCTCAGCTCTACTCCTCCAAGGGCCTATACAGCTCTGCTGATGGAGGGGAAAAACAAACACCGGTCCCTGTTAACTTCCCACAGTGAGCAAGGCCTGTTGAGCCCCCGTACACACACACACGAACACACACATACCCCCCTCCACACACACACACAAACATACCACTCCATACACACAGACACACAGACACACAGACACACAGACACTTGCATTTTGTTTCTGTTTTATGAAGTTGAATGTTGCAGAGACAAAGTCATCATGTCAAAACCCCTTCATCAGAAGGGTGCCTGGGAATGGAGCAGAAAGAGAGACAAATGGAATATAAGATGGAAAAATCTGACAGATAAGGTAGATTGAAGCAGAAAGAGAGCGGACAACCGAGCGGGAGAGAGAAAGAGAGAGGAGTGAAAATGAGAAATATGTAGAGAGTAATGAATTGATGGCCCTCGGCTTATCTCTCATTCTCTCTCCATTCAACACAAACTGCTGACTCAAACATGTTCCAATATACCCATCAGCCCCCTCTCCTCTTTTCCCTCCCCCTCGCCACCCTGCCCAAAGCTAGGCTCTGGGACCTGTGCTTTTCATTTCTTTAAATGTTAAATGAAATTGTCGCAATGCATCAGTGAGTTCGTTTTTCCTGTTGGAAATCACTGTTCGATCTGCTCAGCACACGAAAATAACTAGGCCAGGGCACCTGAAGGTCGCCTGTGAAAAATCACTGAGCTTTTTGGCCAAACACAGTCTTTTTTTCAAACATGGAGGAGTGAATTATAGATTTATTTCTTAGTAGCCCACCATCTTCCTGTCCCCTTGCTCAGCTGTTTCTGAGAGGCTCTGTCTAACGCCATTAAGCTGTGTAATGTAACTGTGTGTGTGTGTGTGTGTGTGGGGGGGGGGGGGTAATGTGAGTGGTTAGATACATGCATGCTGGTGTATATGTCTGTCTACATGTACATATGTATCACTTTGCTATAACCAACTAGCCTGGAAAACAGGACACATAGCTACTTCTAAAACACAAGTTTGTTCCTCATATAAACATTCCGCTACACCCACATGATATTTTAGCCTCACACATTAGGAAAGTGATTTACCCCGCACAGTCCCCTACCATCAATCCTTGTTCCGGAGCTGACTTGGGAAGGTTCGGAAAAAAATTGAAGTTTCCCGGCTCACCGGGACTGATTCGGGCAGAGGAAGTGGTAACAACCTCTGGGAATACAGCCCAAAGAAGAGAGATGAAGAGAGGACGAGAACCGGTGAACAGAGCAGAGGAGTGAGTGATGGAAGTGAACAGAGATTTAATTCAACTCTGCGGCAATGGCGGCCCTAATGTATATAAATGCAGCTTGAGGACCAGGGAGGGAGAGGCGGCCGGGAATCATCACATCTCTCTCGAGGTGGAGAAAAAACATAAAGCAACCTAATTCATTACATTCTAGATGGAGCCAGGCAGATGGAGAAAAGAGCAGCTCACTGTTTGTACTGTAAGGCAATGGTGTCGGAAGTAGCTGAAAGTTCACGACAGGGGCGAATAAACAAACAAACCCGCTCCTTGCCGCTGTCCAGAGTCTTCTTCTGACAGTCAAAACCAATATCTGCTGAGAGCTAAACCCACACATTATGACACTGTTTATCAATGGCTGAACCTCGCAGGAGCGAAGGATAAAGAAATGGACTACCAAAGGGAGCTGTATGTCTTTAATGTCACACAGCATTGAAAACGTTCCATTTTCAGCAAGTGAGGGGCATTAGGAGCTTTTTCCTTTTAGTTCAGCCAAAACAGGGCTGAAGTCCAAAAAGCAGCATTGAAGTAAAAGTGTTGAACTAATGGTTGAACACTTTGACCAAGTAATTTCATGAGGTAGCACATAAGCGTGTGTGTGTGTGTGTGTAGGCTTTTTCTGTATCTAAAGGGGGCTTAGGTGGTGAGCGTGGTCAGAGGCGAGGCCAAGGGAGTGGTGATAGGCGACGTCTGCCTTACAGATTATGAATTTTAGAGACCCCTCCTTTTGTAAATCGTGTTTAAAATAATTTCTTGAAATTCTACACATATCTCCAAAAAGCTGATTGTGATTGAAGCCATTACTGTTGAGAATGAGCTAAATTGGCAACACTGGATGTGATTATTTGGCATCTGGCTAGTATTCTGATATATTTGCATGTAGTTTAGTGAAACAACATAGGCTCATAAAGTTACAAAGCACTCACACGCTTCCTGCCATTATGTCTCACATTTTTTTTTAAATGCTACAGTTTCTGCTTAGAAGACTATTTCGGCTAGCAATTATTCAAGCCATTATTGGAGTGGCACAAAAATAAGTCTGAGAGTGAGTTAGAGAGCTGATGACAACCCATGGAAGCTCTCACAATGTAGGCTCTTGTTATCAAAGCAATAGTTTGTTATGCTAGATTGCTACTGGTTCATATGTGAAACATGTCAATCAACTAATAGATTGTTGAGCTCTCATCAATACATCTTAGCACTACAGCCAACTTTACTGTAGGTAGGGCTAGCCTGCTGTCGCTATACTGTAGTGTACTGGACAAGTGGTCGCAGTATAGACAACAAAAATTCTAAGGCCATTTCAATAAATCCATAACTAAAGAAACACTTTGAAAATGTAGCTGCCACTTACTACTTACTAGCGATTAATCATATGGAATGAGTTGGTGCTTTAGTCGAACAGGAGGGAAGCCGTGATGAAAACAATGCTCATCACTATTTGCTAGTAGCAGTTCCCGTTGATAAGCCCATTAGTTAACTTTGTTCTAAACGGATGACGCACGTTCCAGCCCCTGCTTTTTGCTTGGGAGATTACCGTATTTTACCATTGTTATTTGTAAAGCTGGGTTTAAAAGCAATTTGACACTTTTCTT
Organism: Esox masquinongy; assembly: GCA_016801175.1. Lineage (NCBI taxonomy): Eukaryota > Metazoa > Chordata > Actinopteri > Esociformes > Esocidae > Esox > Esox masquinongy. The sequence goes on from JACXGI010017866.1 coordinate 9,643, forward strand.
ATTAAGTCTGTAATGTACAGGCAAAACATGTCTGTTTATGGTAGGGATGCAACCATACAGTGGGCCCACGGTTCGGAACATATTGCGGTTTGTGGGTCACGGTAATGGTACGGTTTCGGTATGTGTGACGTCATCATGCTAGAAGTGTTTCCACTCGAGTAGCCGACAGTGGCAAAGCAATGCTTGCAGACTGTACTTTGTTTACGGTCATCTTACCCTGGTCAACGTATTGAACACTGAATCCAAAATGTTGCTACACAGCGGATTTGAAAGACGTCGGTGCCTCTTCAAATTTGCTTCTCTCTGTCTCGCTAGCACTTGCCATTGGCACGTTGGAGCTGAGAGAATATTTGTTTTTCCCCCTCCTTCATGGGGCGCCTTTAGGGAGGTTTCCTACTGAGATGTCATTGAAAACCGTCCATTGATTGTTTAAGGGGGAGGGGGTTGCAGTCACTGCGATTGACACATTTTGATACTTTGCTGTGGAGTAAAGTTTGTCAGCCCTCAGGAGCCCCCTAACAGCCTGGGACCCCAAGCAGTTGCCTGCCTTACCTGTTCAAAAGCCACGCATCTGGTTCAGTGGATCTGAATCTACAACGTGTGCGTAGTCGCAATAAGCATGTTTTGGAAATTATAGGAAAATGACCGGCATATCGTAACTATTGAACCAATAGAGGGCGTACCAAATGGTTCGATAACATACCGAGCACTGTTGCATCCCAAGTTTGCGGGACGGTCATGCATATTTCTACAGTACTCAGAGTGACAGCCTGTATGCCTGACCATGTGTGCCAAATCTGGGACATGCCATTACATATAGGGCTGGCCCTCCCACTTGTTCCCAGTGGTTCTCCAGGGTGGCTTCCATCGGCCTTCCTCTATCCACAGTCCCAGTCAGTCACACTGGCACTTTGTTCCCAGTCACCCGCCGCCACGACGTGCCAGGAAAACAAAACCAGACCCACCCAATCACAGCTTACACGAGTTCTCTCTTTCTTAGTCATTCACACACACACACACACACACACACACACAGACACAGACACAGACACAGACACAGACACAGACACAGACACACACACACACACACACACACACACACACAGACACACAAAACTACCAGTCAGCTATTGCTCAGACATTGAGGGAGGGGGTGAGCATCAGTGAGGAAGGGAGAGAGAGAGAGACAGGAGAAGAAATTGAGAAAATAAGGTTAGAGAAAGAACATGGAGGAAAGAATTCATGAGAGAGGTGCGGGAATGATGAAAGGTGGGCCTTGGCATGAAGAGTGAGCGAACAAGAAGAGGAAGGTTAAAGAACAGGAAATAGACATTTTGAGAGAGACATTTTGAAAGAACTATGAGTGCTGGGCTGTCTCTAGTCAGATTTGCATTGTTCTGGTTGTCTTGTATCAGGGTCTGGTCCGGCTAGCCGACTGTGCAGTTCTGCTATTCAAAGGCCTTTCACAAAGCTTAAGTGACACAGGAAGGGAACGCTCTCTCCCACTCTCTCTCTCTCTCTCTCTCTCAATCTCCCTCTCTGTGACCATGTGACAAACTTTGGACAAGGAGGAGAGCATCGAGTCCTTTTACCCCTCTGCTGTCAGCTATGTGGAGAGGGTTCCCAACAGAACTGGAGTCTGTCACGAACGTGTTGTTTCTCTGTCTAGATGTCTAGGCAATAGGGACCAACTGAAACGCTCTTTATGCTGTTCAACTTGAGACAATCATATACTATGCAGACCATTTTCGTGATGTGTTATGAACCCTATGTTTTTCCCATTTATGAACCCACATTAGCCATAGGAACAGTAAGTGCAGTGTGCTTGACCCAACATAAATCCACCTACACTATCTTCCTGGTAGCCCTTCTTGTATCTCTAGTCCTTTTCCCTTGGGGCTAAGTCTAGACCTGTTACCCGGTCTAACTAGGCCCAGTCCCTTAGAGCCCAGAATAAATAGAGCTCCAGATCAGAATTATTAAATACATGGTGAGTTTAATTAAACAATGCTAATGAACTGCTAATGAAAGGCTTTCCAATCAAAACAACCTGCTAATTATGCGTAGCGGGTGAGGGTAACGAACAGAGCACAATAACTGGCTTGGAGGGGATAACCTACAGAGAGTCTTCTAGACACACAGCAATTCCCTCAGCATTAATAACCATAGTCCTCTTCCTCCTCTTCCTCCCCCTTCATCGTTTTTTCTGAATCCCTGACAGAGTAGGCCAGGTAGAGGAAAGTGACTGACATGAAGGTGAAGGTTTAGAATAGAGAAGAAATACTCCTGGATGTTGAGGGACAAATCAAACACACAGGATAACACTGTCTCTTTGTATCTCCGTTTGTCTCTCTCTCTCTCTCTCTCTCTCTCTCTCCCTGTCTGCCTGTCTGTCTGTCTGTCTGTCTGTCTGTCTGTCTGTCTGTCTGTCTGTCTGTGTCTGTCTCTCTGTATGTCTGTCTCTCTGTCTGTCTGTCTCTCTGTCTCTCTGTCTGTCTCTCTGTCTCTCTGTCTGTCTCTCTGTTTGACTGTCTCTCTGTTTGACTGTCTCTCTGTCTGTCTGTCTCTCTGTCTGTCTGTCTCTCTGTCTGTCTGTCTCTCTGTCTGTCTGTCTCTCTGTCTGTCTCTGTTTCTCGGTCCATGTCTTTTCCTTTGTCTCGCTCTATCAGTCTCTCTCTGCATGCTGGCAGTTTGGTTGTGTGATTTGGGTGGGAGGATCCTGATGGCTGAGTGCTACTACTATGTTCTCTATCAGTTGGTCCATTAAGTTTATTTCTTTCCTCACACTTTCTTGTTCATAACTGTGAGTTTACTGGATGGTTTAAAGTGGAGGGGATCCTAGTGTTGTTGGAGAATGGTGTCTCCCTTGGGAGTGGGGCGACCTGGTCTCCCCTTACGCCACGGTTTCAGGTGTGTGCATGAGGATTCCACGGCGGTGGAGGATGCCTTGCTAACTGTGGGTGAGCAGGTGGGCAATGTTAAGATTGTTTTGGCTTCACAGATGAACAAAACTCTTTTGGTGTTTCTAGACAAGGAAAATGTAGTTAATGGTTGAGAATGGGGTGTGGGTAAGCAGTGTTCGGTGCCAATTGCACTACTTTTTTTACTCACAGTCATAATCACCATTTCAAATGTCCCCCTTGTAACCCAAATGCTTACAGTTGATGTGCGTTTGAAAAGTTGGCAAGCTCAACCCAAAACTTGTAGTGTGTAAACATAACTCACTTAAGCACATGCTGTCTTTTCGACAACAATGCAAAGTTGTACATGGTTTATCCGAGTACTGATGCTTTGAGGTGTTTCGACTCAGGTGATATTGGACACAAGGCCTTAGCTGAGGAGCGTTCTGAATCAAATGTTGATGGAGGAAAAGTGGACAGATCGTTGGGTGGACATAGTCAGGCACAACCGGAGGACTTGACACAACAAGTCCTCCGTTTTGTTAACAATTGATGTGGCGCTAATAAGACTGGACCCTCCACTCATAGATGGTGTTATAACACAGACACCACTGCTAAAGACTTGCCAGAATGGGGCGTTCTGGGATAACTATAACTTTTGTCGCTCTGGTGAAGATAAAAATGGAAGAATGGTCCTGCTTGGTTTAACCAATCCAATGACCCCCCCCCCCCCACCACCACCACCACCACCACTCTGACAGATGGTGAGCCGCCCAGGAACGCCCTTGACTTGGCCAAAAGGAGCTCGCGGCCATGGAGACACCGCCATGTGTCACTAGGATCTGAGCTCCACAGCCATGAAGGGATACACCGGACCGCGCTTTGACGGGGACGATGGGAATTACATGAGTGTGAAATCTCTGCTGATAGAACAGAGGCCCGGAATTCTGCTAGATAAGAATGATAGATAGGAGACACAAGCAAGACAGAGAGAGTGTGTTAGAGAGAGAGCAGGGGGGGAGAGGGAGGGAGAGATGGAGAAGTGATGGGCTGGATGAGAGAGACAGAAAGAGAGGGACGGATAGATGGAGAGAGATAGGGAGGGATGGACAGAGAACTGAAACAGGGGGAGGCAGAGAAGGAGGGAGCGAGGGGGAGAGGGAAGGAGAGTGGGGAGACAGAGTGAGTGAGAGGGAGGGGGACAGAGAGAGAGGAGAGAAAGGTATAAATGGAGGGGAGAGATGGGAAGACGCATCGGAATACAAACGCCGTTGGTCGGACGCAGAGATGTTGATGGATGGCCAGACAGAGCTAGGCATGAGGTGCGGAATATGCACGGCTAGAGCCTGTGACAGGGCGGAGAGAGAGAGAGAGAGAGAGAGAGAGAGAGAGAGAGAGAGAGAGAGAGAGAGAGAGAGAG
>JACXGI010017867.1:0-13974 GCA_016801175.1 Esox masquinongy
ATGTTATAGTGTCTATACAGCCCAGTAGTGTTTATATAGGGGATGTTATAGTGTCTATACAGGCCAGTAGTGTTTATATAGGTCTGTATCTACAGAAAGATCAAAGAAACCTGACAAATCTGACCCCACATATATTTTGGCAGGTCCCAACTAGGGAAATGTGATTTAGGTTAGGTTTGGTTAGGATTAGGGTTAGGTTAGCGAATTGGGAAAATTGATTTCTGGGTCAGAGTTAGGTCTTCACAAGGACAGAAAAACAAAAGTGTGTGTGTGTAGTCTGTATCTAGTGAGAGATGTCACTAGTGTGTGTCGCTAATGTGTGTTCAAAGTTTTGGAAAGTATCTGATGTTTGTACCAAGGTGGTGTGTTCTGCTGACAGGGCGGATTATTAGACATTTGCACACCAACTCAGAACTGTTTGGACGTATCCTGACCTCAGCACTCACCCAGAGAGTCCCTTTCACTGTGAGGGGCCTACAGAACAGATGGAGGAGAGAACCTATGTGGAAGTGAGGGGGGGCACAAGCACATCCAGATGATAATAGAAGGGAGGAAAAGGAGAAGAAAGACAAAGGGTAGAGAATGGAGAAGAAAATGGAGGGCGGAAAGGCAGGGAATGGAGAGGAAGAACAAGTTGTGTCAGTGACTAGATGAGAGGATGCCAGGACATGATGTGGTAAAAGAGAACAGGATAGGGAGTGGAGGGAGAGAGAGAGGGATAAAAGGTGGCAGGAAGAACGAATGGAAAGAAGATAATGAGGGAGGGAGAGCAGGAGATAGAAGGAATGAGAGTGAGGTAGAGAAGCAGGGACGGGATTAAGGAGGGATGGAGGTTTGGAAGGAGAAATTGGGGGAGAGATTAGATGATGGAGGAGAACAGAGTTTAAATGGCTCATCTGCACTGGGTGTGTGTTTAATTATGCATTTGATCTTTTCCCTCCTTTCCTCCTCATTCCTCTCCTGTCCTCTTCTCCTTTTCTCCTCCCTCCTCTCCTGTCCTCTTCTCCTTTCCTCCACACTCCTCTCCTGTCCTCTTCTCCTTTCCTCCTCACTCCTCTCCTGTCCTCTTCTCCTTTCCTCCTCCCTCCTCTCCTGTCCTCTTCTCCTTTCCTCCTCCCTCCTCTCCTGTCCTCTTCTCCTTTCCTCCTCACTCCTCTCCTGTCCTCTTCTCCTGTTCTCCTCCCTCCTCTCCTGTTCTCCTCTCCTGTCTTCCTCCTTTTTCTGCTGTCCTCCTGTCTCTCTCCCTCCTCTCCTGTCCTTCTTGTTCCACGCCTGTCCTCCCCATCCTTTCCCTCCCTAATCTCACTCCTGTTCTGCTGCCTCCCCCCACCAGTGTCCTGCCCTCGTGTGGATTTCTGTGTGTGTGGTTGTGTTCTATATTATGGGTGTGGTTTACCAGATAACGTCATGGTAACTGAATGTACATGCTCATTAAAGGTGATTCGGATTCTTTTCCATATTGATGATTGTTTTCTCCTTCTCCTTTTCTTCCTGTCTCTTCATCTGGTTCCCTGTCGTACCCTTTCCTCTCTCCACCCCTCCACCTCCCCCCCTCCCTCCTTCTCTCCATCTCCTCACTCTCCTAAGAAGACCAAGGCAGTAGCAGCAGGAACACAGGCTCATCCTGGGCTTCTGTTGCTCATAGATCTAAATAGATAATGGCACACACACGCGCGCACCCTTTCTCCTGGGCCTTTTGAATAATGCATATATCCTGTAGGCATTGTTTGCATGCATCACTGGTGACTTGCATATAGGCTTGTCCGCTACCATGTCTGCAATATTGATATGGAGAGAGTCTTTCTCCTTCTCTGTACTCTCTGATGTGGCTATTGCTCAGCATGTTAAAAAGTTGGATCGTGCCTGAAGTCATGATGACTATTTTAATTATTTTTTAGAAAAAGGAGTGAGGTTGGGCCTAGTTTTGCAGGACCGTTGGATAAGTAAAGGCCTGTGACACGATGAGAGATCCAGAAAAAATGCAAAAAATAATGGCATCAAATAGCTGAATTATGAAACGTCGTAACACTTCTTTTCATGCTTGAAAAAAACCCAAAGGGGATGCCATTTAGCTAGCAACATAAGGTAGGATAACGGTAGGCTATTTAGCTAGCAATGTGAGCTCATCTATTTAGCTAGCATCATAAACTTGGCTAATGTTTGCTAAACAACTAGTTACAGTGACTGGTTTAGCTGACAAGTAGCTACTCCACTGTAAAAATAGCTTATATTTTCTCTTTCTACTATTATGTCCACTGCAATTTTCTTAACTACACTTATTTTATGTGAATTCCACTTTTGTTCACTACACATATCTGATGTCCCTAACACTTATCTGATCATAACTATGCATAATGTATGTAAACTACACCCATCTTATGTCAATTATACTTTTGTCAACTACACCAATCTACTGTCAACAATACTTATGTCAACTACACCCATACAGTTCACCATAGACTCATTACAGAACCGTATGGACCATGGTCAAAAGTAGTGCACTGTTAACAAAAGGCGACGCCATTTGAGACTGAGATCTCTGGCTGTCCAATCCTGGCATGCTAAAGAATGCTCAAGCTTGCTGATTGGTTTAGCTACTCCAATGGAATAGCCAGAGATGGTTGCCCTCCCTTTTGGTTACAGATGGATTCTGACCCAGGGGGAGGCAGGCGAAGGTTGCCTTATTGAAAAACGGCCCCCTGTCCCCAGTTTTATGCGGATGTGGATACGATAGAAAACAAAATGCATAGGTAATACGGTACTTTGCCATATGGTTTTCACTGGAGTAACAGCTCAGACATTAGAAAGCAAAGGAGCCTGAGGAGAAAAATTGTCACTGAGGAAATCATGTGTGAGACAGGGGAGGAGGAAAGTCAGTGAAACCTGTCTAAACACTTTAGGTGGTTTAACTCCGCCAGCGGGACATAGAGAGACAGAGGGAGTTTGCTTTTGTGATGTGTTGTCTCGTTACTTCTCTCCCTGCTTGTTACCTTTAGTAACTTTTCCCAGAAAAGAAGAGGATGGAAGGGCCATCCTGACTTCTCAAGGAAACACAACCACTCCCCCGGGGCCAGTTTGGGAGCAGTTTGTGTGCCACTCTTCACGCACTCTGCCAGATGACAGGAGGAGGGGGGTTGATGGGAGGAGAGAGGAGAGGGAGCAATAGAGAGGTGTGAAGAAAGGAGATGGGGAGCATTGGAGAGGAGAGGTGGAAAAGATGGGGAACGTGTAAGCCAAGGTGGATGAGGGAAGTGAGAGGAAACGGGAGTGAGAGAAAAGGAAAAGAGAGAGAAAGAGGAAAGAGCGAGGTAAAGAAATGAATGTTAGAGGGAAGAGAAAAAATAAGGGAGGAAGAGGAGAGGCGCAGGACAGGGAGAATCATGAAGAGGAGAAGAAAGGAAAGTGTTTGCCATAGAGGAGCTGCTGAGTCATAGTGGGCTGGATGATGGAGAGAATTGTGTTGTCATGGAGAGGAAAGGGAGAACAGAGGAGGGAAAGAGTAATTTATGGGAGTTTTGTAGAACAGAAGGACACGCTTTGACAGCACCTTTCACCAACTACTCTTCCTTCACCTCCCCTGGGGTTGTGTTTCAGAGAAGTGAAAGAGAGTGAGGGAAGATGGAGAGAGAAAGAGAATGGGTGGGAAATTAGGAGAGAGACATTCTGTCATCTATTCTCAAGAAGCTGTGATTACGCTCTTTTCTCCCTATCCTTCCTCCTCTCCTCTGATCCTCCTCTTCTCCACTCCTGTCCTCCCCCTCTCTTCTCCTCCCCTCCCCTCTCCTCTCATCCTCCTCTTCTACCCTCTGCTCTCCTCCTCCCCTCTCTTCTCTGCTCCTGGTAGAAGGTGATGAGTACTGAGTGACATAGTGTTATGTTGACTGTCCAGCTGGATCTCCCAGGGCCACAAGACCCATTCAGCCCATTACTAGCATCCCAATGCAGCCTACTCTAATGGAAAACATTCCCTGTGTGTGTGTGTGTGTGTGTGTGTGTGTGTGTGTGTGTGTGTGTGTGTGTGTGTGTGTGTGTGTGTGTGTGTGTGTGTGTGTGTGTGTGTGTGTGTGTGTGTGTGTGTGTTTGTTAGGGGGGGCATGGGCAAGTCACAAGGCCAGACTTTCTCTCATATTTATGCAACTATAACCATAAAATTGCAGAATCTGCATAAATGTATCCACTAGCATAATGATTAGGCTATCTTATCTTCAAATTCCGTTAAATGTTGATCTACTACAACTATATGCATTTGCATACACTTGTTCTAATTGAAGAATGTGCATTTTTTTAGATGATATAGTCCAACTTGAAGAACGTTTATTTTTTAGAAGATGTAGTCTTAATTGAAGAAATTTCATCATAAGAGGGTATGGTCCTAATTGAATAATGCGTCTTTAAAGGTGTTATGGTCCTAATTAAATAATGCGTTTTTTAAAGGTGGTATGGTCCTAATTGTTGAACGTTTGATTTTAAGATGGTGTAGTTCTAATTGAAGAACCATTATTTCTAAGATGGTATAGTCTTTATTGAAGAACCATTATTTGTCAGATGGTTTGGTCCCAATTGAAAAACCATTGTTTCGATTATGATATATTCCTAATTGAAGAACCATTATTTTTGCCTTGTTTGCATTGTACACAATATGATTGTGATCTCTGAATCTCTGAAATGACAAACAGATCAGCATTATCTTTATTATTATTACATTATTATTTTTTTTACCATTCCATGGGAAAGATCATCTTTGTTTTTCTCTCTGTCTCTCTCTGTCTCTCTGCCATTTCTCCATATTCAGCTCAGCCAAACGGGTCACTTCTAATTAACAATGGGACAATTGGAATTGGCTTTTCCATTTTGGACTTGGTGGCGCTGGAAATCAACTGGAATCACTTGGGGGGGATCAGGCCTATATGAAGCCCCCTCTGATCATATCTCACTCTCTCCTTTCTCTCCTCTTTCCCTCTCCTCCTCTTGCTCTCTCCTTAATCCTTTCTCTTTGAATGGGTGTAGTCTCACGTACATTTACCCCACTGCTTCAGGATGATGAATGGGTCTGAAGGCCTTATGTCCTTACACATTTCAACTTCAGCGTTTTACGAGCCGCTACTATAGGTGGGGAAGGATGCGAAGGAGCAAGGAATAGAAGATGTGGGAGAAAGGCAGCATGAGAAGGGGGAGCTAAAGAGGGTGGGAGGGGAGGGAGAGAAAGGGAGAGAGAGCCAGGAAGAGGGTAAGAGACAGAGATGGAGAGGGAAAGAGAAAGAGGGAACAAATGAGAGAGGCAGGGAGATAGAGACACAGGGCCAGAGAAGAGGCAAAAGAGGGGCAGAGAAAGAAAAGGAATGGAGAGAGGAGAGAAAGAGAGATATAAAGTTAACGAGTCAGCGAGAGAAAGAGATAGAGTCCTGCCTCTGCTTCTCTGTCTCCTTGGTGACTGCGGTGCAGGAGGAGATTAAAGTGTGTTTGAAGTTGTGCCGCTCCGCTCCACTATATGCTGGCTGCAGCATGACTCTTCAGACGGCCTGGTAATGTGGGAGCATATCAACACGTCTCTTCAGCAGCCTTTCATTTAAACGGCCTTTTGTGTGATCTGTCCGTTAGCTAGTTGAGACGTTCTCTGGCTGCACAGAGAGAGGGAGGGCAAATCCTATTCCAGAAACTTAAATGAGAGTGAGGTAATGAAGAAGTAATCACATTCAGCTAAGATGCAGAAGCATGCACACATACACACACAGACATATACACACAGAGTTACACACACACATGCACACACACACACATACACGCGCACAAAATGTAAACTGGATTAAGTCTGGACGAGCAGAGGGCTTATTTTGCTGGTGTTGCTGGTGGGGGATTTGGAGTGTGTCCGTGGATGAAGTGACAGCTAAACCCTCCGACTATGTTCTAAATTATGCCTTATTCCCTTTGCCGTGCACTTGTTTTACCAGAACTCACTCACTAAGTAGGAAGTAGGCTGCTATTGAGGATTCATGCTCAGTATGAAAAATTAGGAAATAACAAGGTAAATATTTATAACGTTAATTAAGAAGATTAATCAGGGAGTGTCAGTGGATACCTGCACACACACACACACACACACACACACACACACACACGCAGACACACACACACACACGCAGACACACACACACACACATGCAGACACACACACACACGCAGACACACACACACAAATAGATACATACACAGACATGATGTGTCCCAATTGGGGGCATCTCACTAAACCCTGTGGCCCAGGGCCAATGGCTCAGTTAAAAAACGCTTGCCCAACCAGGAGAGCTGAAGATCTCAGACCAGGATCCCAGTCAGATGAGCACTTTTGGTGCATTCATTCCACAAATGATTTCAGCTTATTAAAGGCACCCGACCCTGGTCTGAGGGCGTCTCTAGAGCGTGATGAGACAAGAAAAACCCCAGCTGACGATGCCAACCCCCTATCCTGGGCGATGATTTGCCAAATTGGGTCACCCCACTGCGCTCCCAGCTACATGTCAGCCAGCAGCACAGTCACCGTTTGAACCTAGACTGTGGTGGACAGCTTGCTGTTAAGAAAGACCAATGTGCCACCTTCTTATAAAAGCCACAGAGAGGCCTGCAATCACTTTGAAGGAGCTACTGAGTTCAGTGGCTACCTTTCCTACATTTTCTACCATCTCCACAGACAGCTGGTGGACTCACTGCACAAGCTGATGAGCCGTGTTTGGAGACGGACAGGCATGTGCAGTGGGCTATCTGGCTGGTTGTTGCTGGTTGTAGCTGATTGTTGCTGGTTGCAGCTGATTTTGGCTGATTGTTGGTGGTTGTGGCTGATTGTGGCTGATTGTGGCTGATTGTGGCTGGTTGTGGCTGGTAGGTAGCTGATGGGTGGCACTAACGACCCATATGATGATTATGAGGTTACTATGAGGTTAATATGAGGACAATATGTGAGAAGAATAATATGAGGACAATGAGGACAATATGAGGACAATATTAGGTCAATATGAGGACAATATGAGGTTAATATGAGGACAATATGAGGTCAATATGAAGACAATATGAGGTTAATATGAAGACAAAATGAGGTTAATATAAGGACAATATGAGGTCAATATGAGGACAATATGAGGTTAATATGAGGACAATATGAGGTCAATATGAGGACAATATGAGTAGTACACTGGACTCAGCAACTCCCTTATGTTTAACGTATAATAAATGTTTTGCCCATTTCTATAATAAACCATTTAACAATGACCTGCTAATTGCAAAGGAAAAAGCATTTAAGCCTGACTCCACTTTTAAGTAATTAAATCCATTTGTCTTTCCTTCTACGTAGGATGAAATGAGATGAGAAATTAGTTTTTAATTGTGTTTTAATACCTGTTTGGTCAAATTGTTGTTTATGCTAGTTAGCTTTGTTTACTTTACCTGACACTAATGCCAACACTAATATGTAGACATTTAGTATGTAGACAGACTCATTAGCACTGGTTATCTAATAACATGTTTAAGACATTATGCAGCTCACTATGAAAACTGATTCATTAAATAAAGCTAGAGTCGAAGGCACAGCATTGAACTCTGACCTCACCCTCACCCTCCCTGAACTCTGACCTGGGCCCTCACACTCTCTGGACTCTGACCTGGCCCCTCACCCTCTCTGAACTCTGACCTGGGCCCTAACCCTCCCTGAACTCTGACCTGGGCTGTCACCCTCCTTGAACTCTGACCTTGGCTGTCACCTTCCCTGAACAATTCACCTGCTTCTGTGTTTGTCTGTTTGGTTGCGTATGTGTGTGTGTTTGTGTATGTGTTGTTGTGTACGTGTGTGTGTTTGTGTTTGTGTGCGTGAACTGGTAAATATGCAGCTGCGTCTGTGTGTGTGTGTGTGTGTGTGTGTGTGTGAGTGTGTTTGTGTGAGAGAGCTGTCTCGTTTTAAATAAAGGTCTCTGCCCATTTTAAAACAGCCCAGTGACATGCAGGCTTTGTAATGGGAATAGATTGGTTTCTAATGGTCTTGTCATTGTGACGGAGGGCCTGAGTCCCAACAGCACCATGTTCCCTACAAAGGGCGTGACTTTGTAGACTTTGTATCTGACCAGAGGCTGGTCAGATAGTGCACAGAAAGGGACCAGGCATTCCGTTTGGGACACGGACCTCTCATTTGAATTGTACAGCCAAGCCTCACTCCAGCCCAGATCCAGTGTGACCGCTGAGATTGGCAATAATATGTTCCGACCTTCTCAGTTAATGCAGGTTTGTTCTTCCATCTCTCCTTCTCTCCACTCTCTCTCTCTCCCTCTCCTCCCCTATCACTCCTCTACCCAAGTATTACTGTTAGTGTATTTACCATTTGACAGCCAGGTGGGACAATCATATTATACAGTAATTGTAAGTACACTTTACTTAGTGAAGTAGCGATTGACAAAGTCTGTGATAGAAGAGACAACAAAGCAAGTTCACCAGTACCCTTTCAGGTGTTATGTTCCATTGAGGCCTCTCTGTATTCTAGGCAGGCCTCTTCTGAGGCAGGTGGTTGTGTGGTGACAGTACTGTCCACTAAATCCATCTACTAACTGCCCTTGTAATATCTGTCCTTTGGAGTGAAATGTGTCTGTGTACTCGTTTTATGTGAAGAGATTAACTTCTAACCATGACATTCCACTACAGTATCAGCAGTGACAATAGTCACATTATTATTATGTCTGTATATTCAAAGGTGTTGATTTAATGCATATCATTTTTTTTTTCTTTGTGGTTCGTAGCTCAATAGGTAGACAACCGCTCCCAACTTCAGGGGTTGTTGGATCAGTTACAACGGTAAAGATAGGAGTGTCCGCTAAATTAAATGTGAATTATTTAAATTTTCCTTTGGTAAAATACATAATGTAATTCTTCTAAATGTTACACTTGTAAGTGTGATTATATGGTGTATTTGTTAATTATTCTGCCTAAATTTTAATTAATGCTAATGTGTGTATTATTCTGTCCCTTCGGGACTCACTGCGTTGTGAGGAACATACAGTATGTCTAGTTACAGAGGACATGACTGGGGTGGGTCTACTTTGAGAGGACTCACTGTGTTGTAAGGAACATACAGTATGTCTAGTTACAGAGGACATGACTGGGGTAGTTCTACTCTGAGAGGACACCTGTGTATTAGACTGTTAGGTTTGGATTCTTAATCAGCCAGTGTGAGTAAAGTACATACAGTAGGTCAGTAAATTTACGCTTCAAGCTGTATGCGTTGAAAGGCATTGTTAGCACAAACTATGTTTTAAATATCCTATATCTTTTGCCCTTAGAGAAAATGTAATAACTCATGTGAAAGAAAGAAATCCTGTAAAAATAGGGCCCTACTGTACAATTTGGCATTTAGAGGGGTGTAGAGGGAGGAGGCAGAGACAAAACAGAGACATGGACATGGAGATGGAGAGAAAAGGGAAAGTTGAGAAAGGGAAAGTGAGAGAGGGCGAGCAAGAAAAATGGAGAGAGAGATGGACAGATGGAGAAACATTGTATTTAAACCCAATAATTTAAAATGTATTTCATGCATTTGGTTTAGTGTTATTTTACGTATAATATTTTGGATGGTGAGGTTTTGTATTGATTGACTGTATTTCACTGCACAGTTTAGCCAATAAGTATTTGGACAGTTAAACAGGCTTTGTTGTTTTGGAACTGAAGATGGGTTCTGTACAGGCCTGGTAGAGGTTCACCAGGACAGATACCCTCCTTTCAGACTGATGCCCCATGTCAGACTGATGCCCTGCGTCAGACAGATACCCCATGTCAGACAGATACCCCATGTCAGACAGATACCCTCCTTTCAGACAGATGCCCCATGTCAGACTGATGCCCTGCATCAGACAGATACCCCATGTCAGACAGATACCCCATGTCAGACAGATACCCTCCTTTCAGACAGATGCCCCATGTCAGACTGATGCCCTGCGTCAGACAGATACCCCATGTCAGACAGATACCCCATGTCAGACAGATACCCTCCTTTCAGACTGATGCCCCATGTCAGACTGATGCCCTGCGTCAGACAGATACCCCATGTCAGACAGTTGCCCCATGTCAGACAGATACCCCATGTCAGACAGATACCCCATGTCAGACTGGTGCCCTGCGTTAGACAGATACCCTCCTTTCAGACTGATGCCCCATGTCAGACAGATACCCCATGTCAGACAGATACCCCATGTCAGACAGATGCCCCATGTCAGACAGATGCCCCATGTCAGACAGATACCCCATGTCAGACAGATACCCCATGTCAGACAGATGCTAAAGGGGGCCGATGGTGAACCCGTTAATCCCCAACCCCTTAGAAGAGGACTAAAGGAGGTATGAAACGTTTCCATTCATGAATTTGGACGATGCTAATAATGCTAATTACAGACTGGGACAGAGCTGAATAATGGATTGTTTGAAAAAATTACTCTATGTGCCTGAAGGAACATTTCTTCCTAAGTGGACTTTTAGAAAAATATGAATTTTGGACAAACTATCCCTTTAATATGTCCAATTACTTTGGTCCTCTAAAATCGGGGGACTATGTATAAATGTTTATAAGAATGGGCTGGAGTACAGAGCCAAAACAACAGAACTTGTGTTACTGTCCTGATACTTAGTTTGCACTCAGTGTATTTATAGTGGAGAAGTATTCAGACCCTTTCACCTTCTCCTCATGTTGTTGTGTTTTACTTCTTAGAGTGTAGGAATACTAAAACAGGAAGAGGGGAGATTATGTGGGACTCAAAATGGTTTCCTCTTTCCCTCGCCTCACTCCCCTCCTCTCTCCTCTCTTCTCTCTACCTTCCCCTCTTTCTCCCCTCTTCTCTTTCCATTCCTCCCCTCTTTCTCCCCTCTTCTCTTTCCATTCCTCCCCTCTTTCTCCCCTGCCTCAACTCTCAACTCCTCTCTCTCCTCTTTCTCTCCATCCCTCACTTTCTCTTTCTCTCATAAATAAATGGAATGGAATCATCAATCAGCCATGATGGGAATGGTCAGGCATGACCAGACACTCTTAGTGTGGGTTCATATCCGCTGGAGGCCTGGCAAACTCAGGGAAACACTGCAGAATTATTCATATAAAGTAATGTGAAGGAAAGGGGAGTGACAACAACATTTTGAACCTAGCCCATATTCATCTCTTTATTAATTTCCCTTTGTCATTTCAAAAGTTAATCAGTGGCCTGTGTGACAACAGCCGTAACTATTTCTATTAATTGTTTTTATAATTATTAATGTCTTTTTTTTGTTTGTTTGTTCTATATATTTTGGAGCGACTTTTTGTTTCTATCTCTATTTGGTTGTGCTCTGTGCAGGGCTCAGTTGTAAAAGAGACTTCGGTCTCAGCTGACTTCCCTGTTGAAATAAATGTTAAATAAAAATAAATACAGTTGTGCACATAAGTTGGCATATCCTGGCAGAAATTGTGAAATTTTGGCATTGATTTTGAAAATATGACTGATCATGCAAAAAAACTGTCTTTTCTTGAAGGATAGTGATCATATGAAGCCATTTATAATCACATAGTTGTTTGGCTCCTTTTTAAATCATAATGTGAACAGAAATCACTCAAATGGCCCTGATCAAAAGTTTACATACCCTTTTATGTTTGGCCTTGTTACAGACACACAAGGTGACACACACAGGTGAAAATGGCAATTAAAGGTGAATTTCCAACACCTGTGGCTTTTAAAATTGCAATTAGTGTCTGTGTATAAATAGTCAGTGAGTTTTTTAGCTCTCACGTGGATGCACTGAGCAGGCTAGATACTGAGCCATGATGATACGCCAATGCCACAAAAAAGCCTGGTTACAATATGCCCGACAACACCTTGACACGCCTCACAGCTTCTGGAACATTGTAATTTGGAGTGACAAGACCAAAATAGAGCTTAATGGTCACAACCATAAGCACTATGTTTGGAGAGGGGTCAACAAGGCCTATAGTGAACAGAATACCATCCCCACTGTGAAGCATGGTGGTGGCTCACTGATGTTTTGGGGGTGTGTGAGCTCTAAAGGCACGGGGAATCTTGTGAAAATTGATGGCCAGATGAATGCAGGATGTTATCAGAAAATACTGGCAGACAATTTGTATTCTTCTGTACGAAAGCTGTGCATGGGACGCTCTTGGATTTTCCAGCACAACAACGACCCTAAGCACAAGGCCAAGTTGACCCTCCAGTGGTTACAGCAGAAAAGGTGAAGGTTCTGGAGTGGCCATCACAGTCTCCTGACCTTAATATCATCGAGCCACTCTGGGGAGATCTCAAACATGCGGTTCATGCAAGACGACCAAAGACTTTGCATGACCTGGAAGCATTTTGCCAAGACGAATGGGCAGCTATACCACCTGCAAGAATTCGGGGCCTCATAGTCAACTATTACAAAAGACTGCACGCTGTCATTGATGGTAAAGGGGCCAATACACAGTATTATGATCTAAGGCTATGCAGACTTTTGAACAGGGGTCAGTTCATTTTTTCTTTGTTGCCATGTTTTGTTTTAAGATTGTGCCATTCTATTATGACCTACAGTTGAATGTGAATCCCATAAGAAATAAAAGACGTGTTTTGCCTGCTCACTCATATTTTCTTTACAAATGGTACATATTACCAATTCTCCAAGGGTATGCAAACTTTTGAGCACATCTGTACATTTCCCTTGTCACTTTTTGCTGATTTTTACATCACTGAACATAAAGCATGTCTTTATCCTTTTATAGTTTTTCTCAATCGCTTTGGCTAATTTTTTAAAACAGTCTTAACATTCTCTAAACTGTAAGTGCAATCATCACAACTGTTTTATGGGACATCACAACTCTATTGCATGTCTGCAAAATGTAGTAACTCACCCAAAACATTTAATTTATGCTTCAAAACCTAATTATTGTGTCAGTAAATTGGGCAATGCCACCAAAATGAAAAGTTTTTTTGTCATCATGTGAGCCATCCTGGTGAAAATGTTTAGATGTTTTCCTACACTTTCACCATGGCAGTCAACCCTGGAAATCTTTGTTTTGTTTAACTTTTATGTTGACACTGTGTCCTTACTGTACTATAAAAGAATGTCAGTTTTGTCTAGTTGAATGCTTTTGTGTGTCACACTGAGCTTTTTAGATACCAGTTTCAACAGTAGGTGAATGTTTACTGGGAAAAGTGAATACTGTACAATACTGTGGTACACCGAAAAAGGATATGCACATTTGTATCTATACAGTACATTTAGCAATGTGTTATATGTAAACAAATAATTCACATTTGCATGTCAGTATGTACATATTTCTTACATATGAAGTCATATATAGTGAGCAGAAAATTTGCCACAAAAGGACATCTATGAAAACAAGAAACAGTTAGAACAATGAAAAATCCTGGGATAGTTCTGTAAAAAGCTATAAATTGTACCTCCTCACGGTACGTAACACTACAAGTTCCCATCTTCATGGTGGACATCCTGTCACTCTTGTTGGTCTGGCCAGAGATTTTCGTCACATCACATCTGATGTTCTCCCTTGCGATGCATAGATATTTATATACATAGAATATACATGTATGTCTGACATCTATTTTGATTATTGAATGGATCATTTTGCCTTTGATGGCTCACACAATGAAAGAATGTTTAGAAGTTGTGAAGTATGACAATTTCACTGGGAATCATCTCATGAGTTTTGATTAGCAAACCAAGTGCATGTAGGTACTGTATTGTGCAGATTGTAGACAATTGTACTTACTCTTTTGCACTCCTGTGCCAAAACACATACAATTTGCTTAAATTAATAAGAAATTCAAATCTGGTGGGAACTAGAAACTAAGTGTGCAGAGATTTGAACTAAAATCATTTTGAAAAATATAAGTGTCATTCGAAA
Organism: Esox masquinongy; assembly: GCA_016801175.1. NCBI lineage: Eukaryota > Metazoa > Chordata > Actinopteri > Esociformes > Esocidae > Esox > Esox masquinongy. The sequence goes on from JACXGI010017867.1 coordinate 13,895, forward strand.
ATTAAGCCAAAGCAACTGAGTAACAGGGACAATGACTGAGTAACAGGGACAATGACCGAGGAACAGGGACAATGACCGAG
>JACXGI010017868.1:0-13920 GCA_016801175.1 Esox masquinongy
TGAGGAGTACCAGGCTTGAAAGACCCGTTGCTGTCCCGGTCCAAAGTCCTCCTGGTTGTGTTGCAGATCAAGACGATACCTGATGATTTCAGCTGCCACTGTGCTGACACCTCCCCCTCCCCGTGTTGTCCCTGTCCTTGTCCATCTGGTCATGCTTCCGACCTGGACTAAGTTTAAATAGACTCTGGACTCAGCCCACGTGCACTTATTAATTTCTACAATTGTACTCTTAATATGTTCACCCGGTACAGCCAGAAGAGGACTGGTCACCCTCTGAGCCTGGGTCCTCTCTAGGTTTCTTCCTAAATTTCGGCCTTCTTCGGGAGTTTTTCCTAGCCACTGAAATTCAACACTACTGTTGTTTGCTCCTTGGGGTTTTAAGGCTGGGTGCTTTGTAAAAGCACTTTGTGACAACTGCTGATGTAAAAAGGGCTTTATAAATAAATTTGATTGATTTGGTTGATTCTCAGTCATCATTTGGATTTTGTTGCTTTGGGAAGTTTTGTACATGTCCTGTTTGTGGTTTCTGTCTGTTATGTTTTAGTTTGGTTATTAAAGTCTGTTTTCCTGACACCTGTCCTGCCTCCATGGATGTTAAACTACCCAGACTGGTTTGGGATACATTTTTGTATTCTACATGAAGACATTTTGGAATTTCTTCTTTGCATGTTTACTGTTTTGCACTTATCACCACCAATGTGCATAGTGAGTTTATAGATAGAAAGGATTGCAATCCTGTCCCCCAGGTGGTGTTGTGACTTCCCTCGTCTCCATCCTGGCTGCTAGGGTCACACATGGAGAAACAGGAGCAGAGCAAATACTGTCATGCAGACATCAGGCCTACTGTATGACCAAAGCCATAGTTTTAGCAGTCACACAAATAAAACATTGTCAGTGACGTGACCAGCTTGAATTTGTAGCTTGGAATTCAGGGAAAATCCAATTCCCTTTGATACATTTCAATTACAATTTTTATTTGAGTTTTGTTAAATTTTTGTATCGACTGGAATCGACAGCAAACACAACATTATTGATGCATATGTGCCGGGATTATTTGGAATGTCTCAATGCGCTTAATAGGTAATTAGCCAGGTAGTCATTTCCCATTGCCTTTGCAACATTAACAACATTATATGAACTGGACTTGCAACTCTATTTTATAATTGCTTCAATAAATACATTAAATGCAAGTGTTTTATCAGTTTAATATTCAACACATGGAACCCTTGTGGAGCACTCACTGTACACCCACAGCTCCACAAAAGGCTGTATAGCACAATGGCTAGTCTATGTTCCAGTCTGATAACCCATTGTTCCTTGTGCATAAGCATAACTTTAGCATTATGGTTACCTAATATGTCAACTGTATGCAGTTAACATGATGCAGTTAATAGGACCTATGACCAGGGACGTCACTAGAAAATCATAGATGTAGGGGGCGAATCCTCGTTTTGGGAGGTCTGAGCATACTCCCCAAAACATCTTTTCATCATGTATTTTTAGAGTAACAACGGGTGTAAAGTCTATCGAAATAAGGTTATTTTTCAAGGTTGGCTAAAAGTATACCTGTCTCATAGTTTTTGTTAGACACTGATCTAATATGACTTAAATTCTAAATGAAGAAATTAAAGCCCACTCTTAATCATGGACTTTAATTTCTTCATTTAGATAGAATTTAATCTTTCCAGTGCTATTACATTTTGAACTTGAGAGGATTTACTTCTCCGACCACTAGAAACGTTAGCTACTATTTACAGAAGACAGCTTGCTTCAGATTATCGTGTTACGTTCAAAGCATAAAACTCAACCGAACATGCTGCCAAATGAACATGATTCTATACAATTTCTATACAATTTGTAAGAAGTTTAGATGTGATGGAAAGGTTGACAAAAAAAAAGAAATGACAGAGAAATATATTGACTGATATATTGATTTATTTAGTGGGGGCTAAAGCTGGGGGGGGGAAGATACAGTATGTGTTAAGTGCCAAAAAACAATTGTTTACACAAACCAAAAGAAAAAGTTTTGGGACGTAAACCCGCACTAACATATTCCCATTGTCAATCTGCACACTCAGTGCACACATGAAGTCTTATCGAACATGACGGGAAAATGTGTCTAGATAAACATGAAACATATGACATTACTTATATTACCATTAAAGGTTAATATGAAATATGAAAATATGAAATTAAAGTTAATATGAAATTAAAGTGCGGTTTCACATCCAGGCTTTGGTTGCCTATGACTAGTCACCAAGCTCACACGACTGTTGTGGGTGTGGCCTGGGTGGCTGTCATCGTCATAGCCACGGGGGGTAGGGGTGCGGGTGGCGCTGCAGTCCCCCCTTGATGGAGTGTCAACAACCCCTGCGGATATTCTAAAATTTACGAATGTGCACGCATAATTCATTTGTCGGTCGACAAGACACGCATCTCTTTTCCCGACAGAAATGTAATCCGCGAGGTTAATGTGCGTCATTTTGATGTGTGTTCAATAACACCATGCGCTCAACCATTATTATCACTCCCTGATCAAAACATCTTCTATGGTGGTAGAGAGAAACACAAACAGTCAATCTTGCGACTACTCTTTTGCCTTTTACCACATTGGAAGCACCCAGTCCCCCTTTTATGGCAGCACTGATTGGCCCATAGGGATGGCAGACATGCATTGCTGGGGCTGACAAAGAGAGCTGCATTCAAGGTCCCCATCCCTGCTGCAAGCAGCTCTGCTGAGTGTGCGCTCCATGGTCCTGGACCTCCATTGTCAGCGCAGGGCAGAGATGCAATGCTGTTAGGACAGCCTCCCTACAACTGTCATACTGAAGGAACTGGATTTCAACCCATTATATATACACTACCATTCAAAAGTTTTGGGGTCACTTGGAAATGTCCTTGTTTTCGAAAGAAAAGCAAATTTTGTTGTCCATTAAATTAACATACAATTGATCTGAAATACACTGTAGACATTGTAGGCAATGTGATTGTCTGGGGGTGCTTTGGTGGTGGTGAAGTGGGAGGTTTGTATAGGGCAAAAAGAATCTTGAAGAAGGAAGGCTATCACTCAATTTTGCCGCGGCATGTCACCCTGTGGACTGCGTTTTTATTTGGGTTTTTTTGCAGATCAGTCATTATTGTCAACCAAGTAAATGGTGCATGCTGTCATTATTAGCATAATTTTTGCACCCCCTCATTTTTTTCCTAATGCATCTTCCCACACTAAGTCGCTCACAAACAAACAGACAAGCACAACACCATCCAAGTAGTGCGCCATCCCTTGCTTCATATCTGTGGACTTCGATTGATTGGAGCCAATTTCCTCCTCCAACAGGACAATGACCCAAAGCACAGCTCCAAAATATGCAAGAACTAATTAGGGAAGAAGCAGTCATCTGGTATTCTGTCTGCAGTGGAGTGGCCAGCACAGTCACTAGATCCCAACCCTATTGAGCTGTTGTGGGAGCAGCTTGACCGTATGGTATGTAAGCAGTGCCCATCAAGCCAATCCAACTTGTAGGAGGTGCTTCAGGAAGCATTGGGTGAAATCGCTTCAGATTACCTCAACAAATTGACAACTAGAATGCCAAAGGTCTGCAAGGCTGTAATTGCTGCAAATGGAGGATTCTTTGATGAAAGCAACATTTGAAGGATACAATTTTTTCAAATAAAAATTCAGGAAAGAAAGCCAGAAGAGTTTTTCTAAAACAGTCTCTCTGTTATAACCTAACATGTGGGTTTGGAGGATGTTTTACGACCGCTTAGACCATTGCGTTATCAGTGAACACATTCCATTCTATACCTTCCTGGGTAGTGTCTGTTTCAAGCACTTACCAAACCTAAACATTGCATTGCATTTGAACCAGTACACAGAAACAGAGGCCAATGTGTAAATAGAACAGCAGCAACAAATTGTATTCAAATGATATAAGACACATACAGTACATGTCATAGGATTTATATGATACACAGGACAAACATCTGAATGGCGGTAATACAAAATGAAGGCTCATTGAATGGGTAGTAAATAAGCATTTTTTTCGGTTCCTTCAATACGTCTTTGCAATGTCCTGGTGGTGCCAGCTTGCCTCCATATGTTAACGATGCTCTGCATTATTCCATTATGTTGATTTGTGCCTTTCATATTATTTTATATCCCTCTCTCCTGATCAGTACCATTCAACAGTAACATCTTGCAGAGATATATAAATTAGTTATTCACTTGAATTTTTTTGGTTACAATATATTTTTTTAAGTGAAAAATGTCTGAAAGGATTCGTCTTGATTTCAGGCTATACATAAAACCTGCATTTTCAATATGGCTGTGTAGACTTTTGATACCCACCATACATCTGAAAATGTATTTTTTTCTTATTCAGCCCTGATGATAAGCACTAGTTAGCTAACCAACTACATGAACATGTCGAGCCATCTTGCAACATTGGAGCTTTAGCAGTTTACTTCTGTAGTTATGGCTGTCTTAAACTTACACTGTAGTTATGGCTGTCTTAAACACAGACACTATGTATTTCATGTTGGACACTTATTACCTCAGTACTTCCCAGCCATTGTAAACTGTAATGCTATTACTGTAATGTGCTTTCAGAATGCATCAGCTGTGCCCCAACTTATAAATGGTGTGTGAATAATAGTTATGTGACATGTTAACACATTAGTTTGGACACTGCTGATAATTTTCCAGTCTCCCTTTTTATGGTCGTGCATTGGTAGCACAGTATACTGAAATCTTACAACATGGATCTCATTAAATCCAAAGATCTATGTGATTTTATGCCTACATTTATGTTGATTTATATTTCTGTTTACATTTGATACATCCCAGACATTACAGCATTGATGATGTATTCAATGTTGCGTGGTTACCAGATACATTTGACGACTAGACAAGATACAAATAGGTTGTTTTATATTATTGTGTTGTACAAAAGCTGAATAAAGACATGGCATTCAGATCAACACGATGAGCAGCTGAAACCGTTTCCATGGTAATGGTACCTATTTACAATGACCCAATGAAACATTGAAACCAAGTTGCCACTTTTAGCAAGCTGTTGTAGCAAATGAGTGTCAACCCATACATCCACCAGTAACAGGGTTCACATAGGTAATTTATCAGCAACCTACACTAGCTTTGTGAAGCAAAACATTTAGCTAGCTACCAACCTGGCTGCTTGGCTATTGTGAAAAGGCCCACTCTTCAGGGAAAATGACAAAAGAAATGTAAGTAAAGAAACTTCTCACAAGACAAGCTAGCCATTGATTATTTTATTTTATTCAAACAAACTGTTAACAAGTCAAAAACAAAATACCAGGGCTTGTTCTAAAATCACAAGAAAACATGAAAATAAGATGACATAAGGCTGTCATGGCAACCATAGTCCTAGGTCAAAGTTAACAGACCTCCTGATCTGAGCAACCACTTTCTGTTCTGTTCAAAATGGAAGGACCAGAAGAGACAAGCAACTTCACACTGGAGCTATGTGTAGCTGTTGCATAGGTAAGGGAGTCTTAGGCCTGGCGCCTTCTGTGTGACCACGATCATGCCTAAGAACAGGGCTTGCTAACAGAGGTCTTTGCCTATCCTTGGCTTCAGTGAACAGTCTAAAGTAGTGATGGCCATACGAGGCTTCATTACTGTTCTTCTAGCAGCAGGATATTATGCTCGCAGCGCTAACTCATTTTATTTTTCAAAATAAAAGCCATCAATCAATCACATTTATTTATAAAGCCCTTTTTACATCAGCAGTTGTCACAAAGTGCTTTTACAAAACACCCGGCCTTAAACCCCAAGCAGCAAACAACAGTAGTGTTGAATTTCAAATATATAAGGCAACATAGTTAGCAGTCTAGTCTGTACATTTTATGTTTAATGGCTGTTCCAATATTGTTCGTGTCTTTTCTTTTTTACAGATTATATTGTTGACTATATTGCCGTATAAATTTCAATGATGGCTTTTATTGTGATAAAGAAAATCTGAGTGCTGCCAGCATAATATCCTACTGCTAAAATAACGCTAATGAAGCCTTGTTTGGCCATCACTAGTCTAAAGCAATTCTGGTTCTAGCAGATCACAGTCCATTTATTACATAGGATTTTGGATAGTCGTTTAACATGTTTCGAATCAGTAAACACGATACAATTACAGAGGCTTATTGGGGTTCATAATGCAATTAATACACAAATCATGATGAAGATAATATAATTAATACATGCGTGCCTATTTTTTTAAACGGTATTCTATACTAGCTAACTGCTGTCTTGGTACAACAAAATACATTCATTGATGTGACTAAGCTGCTTGGCTGAAAACAGAACAGTACAGTAGTGTAACGTTCTCTTATTAGCTAATAAGGCTTGTTCCCTTTCAGCCGGTCCGTACAAGAACACTTCTAAGTTATTACCCGTTTTATGTTTTGTGTGATTGGCCGTGGCTTTAACAGTGCTTCTACCGTTCCTAAAAATCTTTTACTTGTGTGTCTCGACTTATTCTGCCCTTGTCCATCCCAGTTCATTTTGCATGTTACCAACTGCACCCCGTTGTTCTCTAGAGGCTGGTCTTGTCGCAGGTTGAGTTCACGTATCATAACCCTGTTGTGCTTTAAACTCTGTCCAAGGTGGTGATTCCATGGTGAAATAAGATAAATATAAGCTCCTAACAATAACAATTTCTCTCTTTGCTTGGGCGCTAAAGGCAAATTCACCTCCAAATGGCCAGGCCAATTGGGGCGTGTTACTGTTTCAAGTTGGATCACACTGTCCCCACTCAAGGATCCACAGTGTTCCCAAAAGTGAGAAGGGTTTTGCTGGAGTAATACTTTTTTAGGGCATTTTCCGCTCTCACATTATTTCCTGGCCGGTTCCCTTTCAGGTGGGTTGTTTGTGTAAACACCACTGCTGTTAGAGTAGCTCTTTCTGCCAAAGCGCTTGGCTCTTTTAAAGGTCCGCATAGGCAGGCTAGGAGATTCTGCGCAAATGGGGATCTGTGTATTTAGTGGCAAGAATCTGAGTTGTGGTGCGAAGACATGAGAAGGGTTCCTTTTCAGAGCACGATTGAAGATATTTTAATGGCTGCGGTCTTCTGTCTGGTACAATCTTAGGGCCAGGTCCCATGTTGTCAGTGTATCTGAAGGGCATGCATCTTTTTTTTTTTTAACCCTCTGCTCTGGTTGTGGACACCCTATGTGGGCCACTTTTTGGACCATTGGAGTCAGCCCTGTTCATTGCTTTGGTTTAGTGGATTGTGGAGGCTCTCCTTTGCATATGACAGCAAAGGGCCAGGGGTGCTTAATGGGTTGCATGCTCTCCAGCAGAGTGTGGTGGGGTCTTGGGTGTGGTTGAAAGGGTTGACTCTGGTGATAGTTTTATTTCCATGAGAGAATGAACATCCTGGCATGGCAGGCCTGATGTGCAAGTGAGACCCTCTCGCCCTCATTTGGAGCTTGGACACCTGTTCATTGTTGTTATTATCCTCACCTGTGTTCCTGCTCACTGTCCCTATTTAAGTGCCTTCTTCCCTCGTGTGTCTTGTCGGCCATTGTTTGGATTCAATTACTAGTACGTTTTTCTGGTTTCAGGTGCGGTTTTCAAGTTCTATTATGTTTGAGTTATTTCAATAAAGTGCTTATAAAGTCTCCCTGCGCCTGTATCCTGACTCCATCTGCAATGTTACAAATAACACATTCAAAATTAGCCAATAAACAACATTTCCGTAGCAGATTTAATATGATAGGTTTCATTCTTGACCTGAGTCCATTCTAGGACCGCTGAGCATAAGAATAATTGGAAACATGATGCGTAATTGCAATAATTTACCTTCTTTTGGGCCTATTGCTGATTTGACTAATTCTGGACATTGCTGGATCTGCTAACTTCCTAGTTAAGCAATCAGTGCGAAAAGAAGCTAAATGAACTGGCGCGACATGTCTCAGATGAAGCAGATTGTGATTTTCAAATCTCTCGACCCTGTTGGGGCCTACTGCGAAATGTCAAGGTCGAAAGCACTGGTGTAACTATCGGGGGTGCAGGGGGTGTGGCTGCAACAGGGCCCACGGTGGGTGGGGGGGCCGCGGTGGGTGGGGGGGCCGCGGTGGGTGAGGCCCGCAATGGGTGGTGGGGGCCGTGGTGGGTGAGGGACACGCGATGGGTGATGGGGGGCCTGCGGTGGGCGGGGGGACCGCATCAAGAACGCTTGATAATAACAGTAGATGTCTCAGCGAAGAATGGGCAAGGAAATATACATTGCTAAAAACTGTTGATCGTTTAAATGTGCTCATGAATGTAAGCTACTTTTAAAGGTTCCTTTCCACCCAACACAGAACTGTAGGTAACACGCAACCTTGGTTTAAATGTCTTTTCTTAGGAAGGGAAACTATGAAAAAGCAGTGTTTTGTCTCAAATTATTTGTTTTAGACAAGGCGAAAACATCAACATATGCTTCTGAGTTGCATCTCTTACTTACAAAACTGAATATTATTATAGAGCACATCATGTAATCGGGATCCTTTTAAAATCTAAAGAAATAAAGAAAACAATACATATGCTATTTTTTGCCAGTTTTTTTTAAATGCATTCTTGGACGTCTGCAATTAACACAGTACAACTCCCTAGTAACTGGATATTACATTATTTTTATGCTGCACCAAATTTTTGTTGCTCTCATTATTTTCATATATATACAATGTGTATTTTGCAGACAGTGAATGACAGCTAGCTGTAACGTCACCAGTCATGATTAATAGAATGGAAACTGTAGAGATTCATTTGTAAAAATGAAGGCCGCTGGAAACAGTTGGCATCAATAACTAGGTAATACTGCATGAGCAATAAGTTATAAATCTGAACTGCTGAGGGAATGTCCGCTGTGTTGGTTGGACTGTCTTTAATTGATTCATTTAGCAGAGAGTCTCAGCCTGAGGCAGTCGACTGTCAGAGGGATGTGAGGGACAGCAGGTTGTGATAAGAGACATAATAGAATAGCCCTCTAAATCTGTTAAGTGTAATGTGTATCAACAATGTTGTGGAGGATTGTTAATACATATTAACAATGAGTGGAGGACTTTTTGGCAGCTTGTCCAAATAGCTTGTTGGCATGGATGTGGTGTGTATATGATGTTCTGGAGACTTGGTGACCCCAAGATCAACCAATGTCTGCATTACTCCAAGTGAGGGTTTTGGATTTTTTTTATCCCTCAATCTATCCTTTTTACTGTCCATTTCCAGGCAGGTTTCTTGTTTTTCGTAAGACTCCACACATGGGGGAATCGACTGCAATGGCCGCCGGTGCCGCCATGAAATCCAATCTCTTCTTAGTACACCATATTCGGGGTCCCTTTTTAGCTTGACTACGCCACTTTTACAACCGGTGGCCAAAAACCATGGGACGCATCTTTATCAAGGTGTATGGCATAGTCTTAATTTATCACTTTAATTTAAACTCTAGTATAAACCAAATTAAACAGACACAGAATACCTAGATAACATAATTATCTGTTCATTTCCTCTTATTTGTAAAACAGGCCTGAAAAAATACTGCTCCCTTTGGTAGTGAAGTCATTTGAGGAAATTAATAAGGCCTACTCAACTGACTTTCACCACTATTTGCCAAGCACCTCAGTTTGATTGCCTTGGCCGCGGCTTGTCGTTTCAGCGCTACAAAGTTGTGGGCCTCTTGCCTTATTAGTAGCCTGCAGCATCCTTATATGGGAATCTTCTTTGTATCATTCAGCATCATGTTTCCAATATTTATTTTAAATTGTAAAATGTTTTAGAAAAGAGGGCTTTTGGAGGGCAATAATGATTGCTGGCAGGCCAGTTTTGCCTTATGGGCTGCTGACCTGCACAAAACCATCCAGCAATAAAAACACAAAGTGGTAACAGTTTAAGTTAAAATTCCATCTTTTATTTAGGCATGGCTTATCATTGACACACTGCCTGAAGGTAGTTTGGTCAGATAGACTGGCCAAAAACAACCCTAACAACTTGTGGTCTCCTCTGCGATGCCATGACACCATTTGGCATTAGTGCCTGCGGGCAGGGGGGCTGGTGGATGCTCGGCATCATCTGGGCATTGTGATTGATCAATAAGGCTATGCAACCCTTTCTATAGGACTAGAGAGAGTTCTAGTGACATTAGAAGAGTGACGTGGAGATGTTTATCGATGCGTTTTACTGAGTCAACATGTATTTTACAGGAAGTTGTTTTTTGAGTTTTATATATTTGTTTTGCCAAACTTGAAATTGTAAGAACAAGGGCATTTCTGAGCATGGAGAAAACATGGAAATGAATAAAATGAAAATATTTTCATTTGAATGAAATTTTCAATAAAACTATGCAAAAAAAAAAGCAGATGGAAAGTTAATAGTAATTACCTGGTGGAGAGTTTGTTATTTTAGTGTTATCAAACTGGAAGGTTTGATTACAGGTTTAATGTTGTTCCACTATAATTACTGTTTCCCAGAAAATCAATGAAGAGAACAGGTCCATTGATTGGCATGTTCATGTGATCCTGACACAACAAGCTGCTTTAACCTACCACAAGGGTGTCCAACATTTCCCCCCGTCGGCTGCATCTGGTAGTCACTGAAGTCCTAAGAGCCAGACTGGAAATAGATTGTTTCCTTGCTGTTGTGAGTTGTTAAAAATAATTATCTATTCATAGTTTGTAAACATTTTGAAGTTCTCTGTCTAGCATTCATTTTGTAGATCATTAGCCAGTTGAACACAATCAAATAACTGCCAGTCCATTGTAATTTCTTTAGTTTTGATTTGGTTTTTAGTCATTTAAAGAACCCACCTCCCCTTTTGTGGATTTTCTTCTGCTGACATACCTTGTCATAATATTGTCGTAACATCACCATGAGACGTACATTTAGACCTTTTGTGACAAGCATGACTTAGTGCTCATAATTCTATCAATGTTCCTTTATGCAATAAACCTTTAGCAGGGATAAAGACTGCCTGCTCTCTCGCGTCCTTGGGGAGAATTGTTTTCATTTTCTTTTGAAAGTAATGACTAGTTTCTATGGAAACGTGTCAATACTTGAGAACAGCATGAAGCTGTTATACTCTGAGACCTTCCTCCTCGAACGCAACAGGTTCTTTGTTTTAATTGTGAAAAGGAGCGCTAACAAGCTGGCTGCCAATCAAAACTAATTCCAATTATTCTTAGTGACTGCTCTCTGGAACTTTCTGTCCCTTTCCTCTTAAAAGCAGTGTTACTGTTTAAACCTAAGAAACTACGCTCTTAGACAAACTCACTTTCTGCAACCCTGTTTCCAAAAACGTTGGGACACTGTGTAAAATGTAAAGAAAACAGAATGCAATGATGTGCAAATCATTTAAACCCTATTTTCAATAGAAAATGGTACAAAGACAACATATCAAATGTTGAAGCTGAGACATCTAATTGTTTCTTAAAATATATGCCCACTTTGAATTTGATGCCAGCAACATGTTTCAAAAATGTTGGGACAGGGGCAGCAAAAGACCGGAAAAGTTGTGTAATGCTAAAAAATAAACCTGTAGGAACGTCTCAACTAATTAGGTTAATTGGCAACAAATCAGTAACATGATTGGATATTTTAAAAAAAAGCATCCCAGAGAGGATGAGTCTTTCAGAAGATGGAGATGGGTTCGCCACTCTGTGGAAGACTGCGCAGGGCAAATAGTGCAACAGTTTAAGAACATTGTTTCGCAGCGTAAAATTGCAGCGTAAAAGAGTACATAATATCATTACAGAGAATCCAGTGAAATCTCTGTACCCAAGGGACAAGGCTGAAAACCAATATTGGATGGCCGTGATCTTCAGGTCCTCACTGCATTAAAAACAGACACGATTCTGTAGTGGACATCACTGCATGGGCTCAGGAACACTTCCGAAAACCATTGTCTATGAACACCCACAAATGCAAATTAAAACTCTACTAAGCAAAGACGAAACCATATATAAACAAGATCCAGAAACGCCAATGCCTTCTCTGGGCCCAAAATCATTTAAGATGGACTGAGGCGACGTGCAAAATTGTCCTGTGTTCTGACAAATCAAAATTGTAAATTATTTTTGGGAATCATGGACACTGCATCCTCCAGACTAAAGAGAGGGACCATCCAGCTTGTTATCAGCACACAGTTCAATAGCCGGCATCATATGGTGGTGCATTAGTGCACATGGCATGGGTGACTTGCACATCTGTGAAGGCACCTATAATGAAGAACAATATATACAGGTTTTGGAGCAACATATGCTACCATCCAGATGAGGTATTTTTCAGGCCTTGCTTATTTCAGCAAGACAATACAAAAAAAAATTATTTTTCCAAAAACAAAAACATTTTTCAGTTTCAACATTTGATGTTGTCTTTGTACTATTTTCAATGAAATACAGGGATAAATGATTTGCACATCATTGAATTTCGTTTTTATTTGCATTTTGTGCAGTGCCCCAACTTTTTGGGAAATAGGTTGTAAATTTGATTTAGGCCTATACACCAAACTTCTGTCAGTCAAAATAGGGAAATTCAAGGACAATATGTTACAGAATTAAATTCACATGTTCATGAGGGTTTTTCAATTAATTTACTCATTATGGAGTATTGCATATGGATTTGACCTCAATCCTACTTCTCATGTGTTACTGCCCTTTGATATTTACAGTGTATAAGCAATGTAAGTATCAGCACCATTTTAACAGCAGCAGAAACTGTAAGATTCATTGGCATGGAGAAGCACCTTTGAAACAGTTTTTTATAGCATGCTTGATTGCGCTGTGCCCTCTGAAAATCCCTCCTCAATATTCATCTGTCCTCAAAGAGTGCAGGCAGTCAGGGTGTGGAAAGGATAGTTGTGATTTACACAGTAAACACCTGCCGCATGATGGCTACGATCTCCTCTCCGTCTGACTCAGAGAACAATATTAATTACAGCAGATGGTGATATCATAAATCACGCTCCCTTTGTTTTGGGTTATTGCTTGTAATTGAAATGTGGAAAAGAGAAGGTTTCGACTGAAAACCCTCCAAATCCTTAGAGTCTAAACAGAGCCAGTGCAGTTTTGGCTAAGAGTCTGTATATGCAAATTGTAACAGATTAAATTATCTTAGTGCTGGTTATTGAACTCCTAAAACATAAGGCAGGTTTTCTGCACATATACTGCCAGCAAATAACTCCTGTACTGTGGGATCTATCCCATTACCGGTAAGCAGACAAAGTACAAGATAACAACACTGTAAATCATTTATTTATATTTTTTCTGCAGTAAATCTCAGTGTCACTATGCAAAAAGGGGCCACTGAAAAGGAAAATGTAAAGAATTCAATTTAAAAAAAAAGAATAATAATTTGGGTGGCTCTTACATTTGTTCAGGATTTAATAATGCACAAGGAAAAAATGTCAAATACTGTTGTGTTACTAAGAAGAAGCAGATGAAGGTGAAGTAGATACGTTTTGATATAGTTTTACAAGTTGTTGCCAACCTTGAGCAGTTAAACATTCAGAAACAACATACCCTCTGTCTGAAAAAAAAATGGAAAGTATACTGAGGATGAGACAAACACGATGTCCATTCTTGAACAGATTTAGTCTTAGCAGAACTTCTTTCAAAATCAGCAAGTCCTAATATGGACAATGCAGACAAGGTGTTTAACATTTTGGACATCCAAATGAATAAGCAACATACAGGTGCTGGTCATATAATTAGAATAGCATCAAAAAGTTGATTTATTTCAGTAATTCCATTCAAAAAGTGAAACCTGTATAAAGTATACATTCATTCCACACAGACTGATATATTTCAAGTGTTTATTCCTTTTAATTTTGATGATTATAACTGACAACTAATGAAAACCCCAAATTCAGTATCTCAGAAAATTAGAATATTGTGAAAAGGTTCAATATTGAAGAC
>JACXGI010017869.1:0-13918 GCA_016801175.1 Esox masquinongy
CTATCTCCAACCCAGGCGCCGCCCCTGCCACTCCTCTACCCGAAGCTGGAAAACCTACAGGGTTTAACCCTCCGTCTGCCTCCACTCCCTCTTCCCACAGCGCCTTCATTCCTTCTCCTGAACCAGCTCCCGTGTCTACCGGATCCGGACGATCGGCCGACCCTGACCAGGCTTTCCTTCTGGCTCCATTAGTGGCTTAACCTAACCCACAGCCACGGCCAGCCCATGGACAGGCGGGCCATAACGAACGGATGCCGGAGGTCGACATCCAAAAGACTTGGAGACAGGACGAACTGAAGGACATTGCTAATGAAATGCCCAAGGACAGACGGGCCATAACGAACGGATGCCTTAGGTCGACATCCAAAAGACTTGGAGACAGGACGAACTGAAGGACATTGCTAATGAAATGCCACCAAGGACTCGGCTGAGTTTGGGATTCACATGTTCAAGTTGGTGCGCCTGTACAAGCCGTCGGGAGCAGAGATCGCACACATCCTGGGTGAAACTACGCTGGGCAGACGTCCAGGAGGGGTTCAATGAGGACCTTCTCTGGTCCGCAGAGGGGGCATACCAAACTCAACTTACTCTTCTCCTGGAGAGAATTAAGACTGCCTACCACACGGTGACTGATTGGGCTGCGATCCACAGTTGTGTACAGGGTCCTAAAGAATCCCTGGAAGACTACAGAGACAGGTTGGAGAAGTGTTTCCCAAAACACAGTGGCCTGACCAGCTCTGAGAACTATAATAGCCTGCTAAAGGCTGCCTTGGTGCATGGCCTCCAGCCTGCTATGAGCAAAACGGTGAAACTCACTTGCATTGGGTGGGAGACAGTACCTCTACAGACTGTGATTGAACATTGTAAACATGCGGAACGGCAGCAGCAGTTCGCTGATAACAAGGCTACATCCACACAAGACAAGGAAAACACCAAGCTCCAGGCTGCTCAGCTCATGTATTATCAGGGACAAGGTCAGCAATTTGGCGGAAAGGGGTAACGCCTCTGATTCCGTCTCTAAAGGTAATGCTGTAGCTGAAATGGCCGCTAATGCTGCTGCCATGTCTCCTGCCTCCCCCATTTTGCAGATGCTTTCTCTGCCTCCAACTGATGTTTTTTCTCCTAATGACGTTTCTGACTTGCAATCAGGCGCTGACACTGTGGAGGTCTTTCGTTGGAAGCATTTGAAATGCTCCTTTGACCAGAAGCTGAAGCTTTGGGTCGGTCCTAATGACCTCTCTGTCCTTCCTCGCTTCTCTTACCCGTATGTTGCTAAGTTGGCACATGGCCAAGACCATGCTTCCAAGGGTGGGGTTGTGAATATTGTACATAACTTTTGGTTTGCACCAGGATTTTCCCTATATGCTGAAAATGTCTGTGCAAAATGTATGATTTACATGACAAACAATGTGGGTAGGGGCACACTGATGCCAATGTCGGCACACCCAAGGCCTCAGGGGCTGCTTGAGCACTCAATGATGGATTTCATTGAGTTTACTCCATGCCAGGGATACAAATATTCCCTGGTAATGGTGGATGCATTCTCCAAGTGGGTAGAAGCATTTCCATGCAAACATGCCACAGCCATCGCTGTCGCAAAGAATTTGATGCGGGAAATTATTCCCAGATGGGGCCTAGCATCAAAATTGACATCAGACAATGGCTCCCATTTTGTAAATGGTGTAATTCAAAGCATCTCCACTTGTCTGAAGATACATCTGCGCACACATTGTAGCAATCATACAGCCAGTGGTGGCTTGGTTGAGAGAGTTAATCAGACTCTAAAAATCAAATTGTTGGCTGAGACAGGGTTGTCATGGGTAACAGTGATGCCACTTAAAGTACCTTAATGTACATGCGAGGCAGAGAGCATCGCACTACGTGTCTTTCTCCTCATGAGGTACTTACAGGCAGACCAATGAGCATGATCACCACTCCTTCCCCACAGAATAGACTGACGTTGCAAGGCTGCGACGACGAGATGGTGAGTTATTGCATCGCACTTAACAATGTGTTGAAGTGTGCACAACAGACCTGAAATGTTGAAAAGATATGTTCTATGAAAAGATGACTCCAGAATGCACTGAGCATTTGTCATGGTAGATGTAAGGTCAAGGGGGAGTGAATCAGGAGTGGGGAAAAGCAGGAAATGTGAAATAGTCCAACCAGGATTTGTGTAAAAACAAGGAACTTACTAGGAGTTGTAATAATTCTGGAACCCAGGTCAGGGATATGAGAACTAATGGAAATATTTAATCGGAGTGTCTATTTGCACCCGGGTGACAATAGCCAGACGGCAGCTATTTACACCCACCCAAGTAAATGAGGCAATATGGGACGGATAGCTACATGCATCATCGGCAGCAGACTCCAAACGACACTGGTCACTTGGTACTGGCTGCGGACTCCTTAGCGCTGTAGGTAGGCGCAAGCAGTCTTGGAATGGTCTAGGTCGTGAGTTCGATCCTCACAGGGGGCATGGCTTTTACTGCATTTTGTTGTACTGTACTTGCACTTGCTCATTGACAAAGTTCAGAAAGATACACCAGTTGATCTCTACGTTCCTCAACGGTCGCAGGTGCCTCAGGAGGATTCAATTCAAAAAGGTAGGCTATATTAAACACAAAATAGAACCTTTTCAACAACGCTGTGTATTCTCGCTCTTTGGATCATATTCAATTAAAATGATCCAATGTGCAAACTTCTATGGTTAGCTATGCCCAGCTAATTTAGCAAATGTTAGATGTTAGGCAAATCATTTAGCAAACGTTAGCCAGCAATGATGAAGGCATACAGTCATTTTGCTAACTAGTAGTACTGGCTACAGCTGAACATGCTTGGGCAAAATGTGAAACTTTCACATCTCCTGCAGTTAATTGAAATACTCTGCTGTGTTGCCATATAGCTATATTAAAATATAGGGCTAATGGTTCGATTTTTAGATTGTAGACAACCAAAAGACAACCAAAAATCTAATCAAATCAGTGTATTGGTCATATACATAAGATACAGTGTAACCAGTTTATTGGTCATATGAATAAGATACAGTGTAACCAGTGTATTGTTGATATGCAGATGATACAGTGAAACGAGTGTATTGGTCATATGCATAAGATACAGTGAAAGCAGTGTATTGGTCATTTTCATGAGATACAGTGTTGTAGTGGAATGAGAAATGTCGGTTGAGGAAGAGTGGAAGGGTATTCGACAAAGAGGTGCATTTTGCCCCACCATGTCTCCAACACACCCTTAGTGATGTTTATCAGGGGTCCTGCATAACATTTGCTTCTGTAATGATCTGGCCCCACCAAGTCTCCAACAGACCCTTGGTGATGTTAATCATTGTCCTGGGTAACATTTGCTTCTCTAACGATCTGGAAAACCAGGTGTGGGCCATCATCCCCACCCACCTGAGCTCACCTGGAGAGGTGTGAAATGTTGACCAAATTGGTGTGTAACTAAATGCATGATATTTTGGACAATTATCTGTAGTGTTTGGTTGTTCCCTGTTCCCCATAAAGGGCAGAATAGGCTGATATGCTTCATTGTACTGTACGGGTTATGGGTCAGACTTAACCCGTACAGGGTTCACACACACAAGAACATTGTAGAAATGATTGGCCTTGTTGCATGTCAGACAACAACTGGCAGCAACGTCCCGTCCATTCGATAATTTTACATTGATTTAGTGGGACAGATCCTGTCCTTTGTGTTCATTGTGTTTGCCAAGGTAAAATAATGCTAATGACTATTTGGGGGAGTGTTTTAGATTTGTCTGATTTTGGGATAAATAGCCATGTCTCCAAAATGTTATTTGAGTTTGTCATTGTTATAGAGACCTCCCAACACACAGTGTTGTAGTCACATTTAGGAGTTTGTCCTCGTTAAAGAGAGTCATATTTAGGAGTCTATCTTTAACAGAAGCTCCTAGCACACCTTCATGCTATAGTGTCTGCAATACTTATGGTATAATTTGTGGACTGTTAGGCTAGTTGGGAGGACGTTGTATCATGTCGGTATTTAACTTTGTTTTGTATTGTAACTTTATTACTTGATTGGAATAAATTGAATTACTTTGCAATATAGATTACTACGGCATTCCTCGTTCATCTCCATACTCAAGCTCGTAGGGCTACTGGTAATGACACACACATACAGCTCCAGAAAAAATGAAGAGACACCTGCACCGTTTTCTTTCCTTTCCAAAAAAAAAAAAGTTGAAAAGGAAGGTTTTGAGTGAGGAACACAAGGGTTAAAATTAAGAGAACACTGCAAATTGAACGCTTCTGTTCCTCACTCAAAACTTTCCTTTTCAACTTTTTTGGAAAGGAAAGAAAAAGGTGCAGTGGTCTCTTAATTTTTTCCAGAGATGTAAGGAAATCTAAGCGACCAGACTTGGTGTCCCTGAGTCCTGGAATTCTCAAAGCAGTTTGGTTAGGCCCAGGAACATATGACATTCTAGTCGTGTCACGGCCCCTCTTCCGTGATGTGTGTTTTCGTGTGTCTGTCTGTTGTCTTGGTAACGAGCTAGGGTGTGTGCCCAGCTGTTCGCCGTCTGCAATTACGCACCTGTTCCTGGTTCTCCAATCACCCACGGCATTTAGGAGGAGTTCTGATGAACATATGAGATTCTAGTCATCCCTGAGTCGTAGGCATAATTAACTTTCTGTTAGACCCAGGAGCACATGCCATTTCAACTGTATGGTTCGTGTTAAACGACCTACACCTTATGGGTGCTTATGATAACTGATATAGGCACATACACATACGTAAATCGAAGTGACCAGACTGATCATCCTTGAGTTCCTGTGTTGCTACACCGTCCCTTGTCTTCTGGACTTGACTGATGAGGAGCATTGAGGATTACGTAGGCCGTGAAACATATGATCTTTTAAATGTTTGGCTTGTGACGAAAGATTAGCTACCTTTTCTAAGAACTTCCAGCATATCATGGTCATTTATGATTGCGTATGTTTTACAAACAAGATGAAGTCAGATTATAAATGTATATTCTTATTCATCACTAAGGTTACGTTCTCTTGCACTCATTTCCCTAGCCGTCCCCCGGTAACATTCTAGTGGTAAACATTTCAATCCACTCTCCCATTTACTCTTCACTACCGTGTAACCAGTGTATTGGTCATATACATTAGATACAGTGTAACCAGTGTATCAGTCATATGCATAAGATACAGTGTAACCAGTGTATTGGTCATATGCATAAGATACAGTGTAACCAGTGTATTGGTCATATGCATAAGATACAGTGTAACCAGTGTATTGGTCATATGCATAAGATACAGTGTAACCAGTGTATTGTTCATATGCATAAGATACAGTGTAACCAGTGTATTGGTCATATACATAAAATACAGTGTAACCAGTGTATTGGTCATACACATAAGATACAGTGTAACCAGTGTAATTGAATTCTTACTACCAAGCGTCCCCAAAAGCGTCACCCTACACTACTGATTCCCTCATGGCATATCTAGCAGATTGAATTTACACTATCTGATCCTACTAGGGATAGAGGCTATTTGTTGCAAATATTTTATCATTTGCTTATTAAAGCGCAATCATAAAAGAAATTACATTTCTGAGGGTTGTGGCCCATTTTCCCCCGAAACGTTTTTCTTAACCATTTGAAGTAAGTTATCTTATTCTCAGCTTAACGTTTTATTGAAGTAAATGTTTTTCTTTGGTGTTCTACATTATGTCGTGTTTTAGCTTGTTAGCTATGTCACAGAGCCAAATTTCAAGTTTTTCAGGCTAGCTTGGTTGGCAATAATCTGGAATAACTGAGTACTATATATTTAGGGCTTTATTTAAATATTTGGTTATTCTTTAAATTTCATTGAGCTTATAATTATTTTATAGGGCCTTTATAAACACTGTATAAATTAAAGCTATAACTGTATGTCAGAATTTCAGGCTGAAGGGCTGTGTTGCGTTCAGGCTGAGAATAACAATTTTAGATCATCCCCATAATCTTTATCTTCAGATTCAATTCACATTGAGGGTCATTACAAGGTGATACAGACACACATACAGTAAGATAATTTAACAGCTTTTATTTATACAAGGTTTTATTCATATGTTTTACACTGGAATTCTTAGGGTTGTACATTGCTGCTTGACAGTTGAATGCCTCGTGCAATTATATATATTGATTTTGTATTTACCATTAAATCTTTATTTAACTGATCTGGCCTTTGCTATTTGACACAGCAGGTTTATAATAACCAATTCCATTTCCAACTTCAGAGGAAATAATGCTAATAGGAGAAGAAAATATTAGTATAGTTGCAAAAATAAGTGAGCCCCATCTTGCTTTGGTTAAAACACAAATAGTGTCTTACCCCTCCAACTTCAGATCAGATTTAGATTTAGGGTCGGAGAATTAAAGCAGACACCAGAAGATCTGACTTGTAACAGCCCATGTAGTCAACAAGTACATAGATCCTATATGTAATCACAGTTACCCTAGACTTAGGAATAGACTCATGGTAGAATGCATTACATGTCCTCAGAGAGTCTACTGTGGGTTTAATATTGGTCTGGGGCTTCCTCACCAAAAACATTGTTGATATGAGACTGTGGGATATGTTTTCCCCTTCTGACTAGAAATGACTTAATATCTCAATGCTGTAATGAGTTTATTGCTGCAGCTAGGACCCTGTGGTCTTTCACAGTGTAGATGAACCCTCCAGGTCAGACTGATCTACCCACAACTGACTATCTGGGTAGATCAGAGAAGGAAACCAGCTGGTGTTGTCTCACTGACTCATGTTAAAAACCTGTGGTTCATCTATATGGTCAATCACTATAATATATTGATATTCAATAACAGCTTTTAATCACACACACAAATTCTAGAGGAAGTCTTCTACCACATCCTATCAGCAGGGTTTTCAATGAATGAAAACACCACCTGGCTTGCAACCATGTGGTTTTCCTGGGTTTTCATGTTGTCTGACAGTGTGACCTACAGCTAGAACACAGTATGTCCTACAGCTAGAACACAGTGTGCCCTGCAGCTAGAACACAGTATGTCCTACAGCTAGAACAAAGACAAAACCACTGCCCACTTCTAAGAAAGCAAGGAAGAAAGGTGCTTTGTCAGGAACTTCTCACACCACACAGCACCTCTGAACTTTCTATTGACAGCATGTCAGACTTCCTTTAATCACCTGCAGTACATACTCTTGTCTTCATTGTTAATACACTACCAGACTTTAACTTACCCTTCACTGTATAAATGGTCATCTAGCTACAGCCGGTCTGGTCGAGTGCCAGTGGGCATTGGAACTGGACCCATTGAGGAGTGCTTTACAAATGTAAATGGGAATGTGATAAAAATCATACAGATGTTGTCTTAGCTGCTGTGGGTTAATCTGACACTCATCACCTCATACAACCCCATGGTTAGAAGGGATGGTTGAATGTTTCAACAGAACTCTGATTGCTCAGTTGACTAAGCATTACTATGGGGTGAGTGGGACAGCTATTATAACAGACTCAGACCTTATATTTTTCCTCTGTCCTCTGAGCCCATCAAGTTGTGTATTATTCCAGACTCAGACCTTATATCTTACCTCTTTCCACAATGGAAAAAAAAATGTCTATTAGAAGGTATTTTATCATTTACATTTGTGAAGTACATTTTTTATGATACTCTATTATGATAGTTAGAGCGTGTAGGGCCAATAACTGAGAGGTTGCTGGTTTGAATCCCTGGACCTACAAGGTAAAAACAAAATCTTCATATAGGTTAGCAAGGCACTAAACCAGAGGTTCCCAAACTAGGTGACCCCATGTGAGGTCACCTGAAATGAAAATGGGGTCGGGGGAGAATGTTTTACAACTGAGTCTCATAGCTTCAAATAAAAAATAACGATTATATAATTTTTCTTCACATGGTTGGGGTCGCAGGATTTCGTAGATATTGAAATGAGGTCGTCGGCCAAACAAGTTTGTGAACCCCTGCACTAAACCAATCTGCTGTGTTTAGTGGCTTTGGATAAGAGTGTCATAAAGTACCGACAACGCCATCTGATGGAGAGTCTGAGCAGCAGGACTCTAAACTTTAGTAGAAGTAACTAGTCGGGAACCACAATAGTGATTAAAAACACACAGAGGTTGGACAAACGGGGTATTTCAGAAAGCAGGGTTAACATACTCTGAGTTGAAACCACAACTCTGAGTTGACTGACTCTGAGCTGTCAAAATCAGAGTTGACAGTTTCAGAACAAGTAGTAACAATTAGTTCAGTCAACTCTGAGTTAAGTTAACCCTGAATAAAGCATGTGCACAAGGAAATAAAAAGCTCTCATCAATGGAACGCAGATAACGTGATTCATCATGGCAACTGGAGAAAAAGATCTCAGACCCCATACTTCTTCCCAGTGGAGTTCGATATATTAATGAATGCACATGCAGAATATGAGTATATATTCAAGAAAAAAGCAATACAGTATAAGCAGCAAAAGAACAGAATATTGCTGACCAAGACAATGCATGAGTATTAACTGAAAAAAAAGTTACATCTTGAGTCTTCCACTCATTAAACATTTATATAATGTTTGTGTATGTGGGTGTAATATCAAGTTCAGAGTTTATTTATCAAATGCAACGAATAACACAGCGTCATTCTGAACAGTGACATTCTTGTGACATGGCAAACATCTACGTAGTAAGAATTAGGAAATATATAAAGCAAAAATATAGCAATAATATACATAAAAATTTAAACTAGCAGCAATTATAAAGAGGGTAGGGTGGGAAATATGAACAATATAGGTAGAAGTATTGAATATTATAAATATAATGTGAGTGTAATATGCCTATGACTGGTACATATAAAATAATATTCTAATGTACATTAAATGTACATAGAGAGACATCAGAGCCTTTAGAATGTTCATGTGTGATCAGTATGATCATAGATCATTGTTGCTGGTTGAGGAGCTTTATTGCCTGAGGGAAAAACTGTGAGTCTGGAAGTGCATGTTCCGATGCTCCGGTAGTGTCTACCAGACGGCAGTAGTGTTCCGATGCTCCGGTAGTGTCAACCAGATGGCAGTAGTGTTCCGATGCTCCGGTAGTGTCTACCAGACGGCAGTAGTGTTCCGATGCTCCGGTAGTGTCAACCAGACGGCAATAGTGTTCCGATGCTCCGGTAGTGTCAACCACACGGCAGTAGTGTTCCGATGTTCCGGTAGTGTCAACCAGACGGCAGTAGTGTTCCGATGCTCCGGTAGTGTCAACCAGACGGCAGTAGTGTTCCGATGCTCCGGTAGTGTCAACCAGACGGCAGTAGCGGTGTGAATAGACCATAGCCTTGGTGGCTGTAGTCTTTGATGTTCCATGCTTTCATGTATGGTAGATGCCTTGCATGGAGGGGTGATGGCAGCCGATGACGCGCTCCGTCACCACCCTCTGGAGGGACTTGCGATTGTAGCGGCTGCCATATCAGGCAGTTATGCAGCCTGAGAGGATGCTTTAAGTGGTGCACCTGTAGAAATTGGTGAGAGTTTTTAGACATGCCAAACTTCTTGAGTCTCCTCAGGAAGTATAGTTGCTTTTGGGCAGTTTTCACTGCCGAGTTCGCTTGTCTGGGCTGAGTGAGGTCATCTGTTTATTCAGGTGCAACCCAACAGACACAAAACGTACTTGGCAGCAACTGAAGATGAAATTAAAATATATACTTCAAACGGGAAAAGTATAATATCAGTCACAAGCAATTGTGATGCTGTTTAGCCTCCCCTACCTAATTAAACACCTTTCAGTGGCTACATGCAACATACAGCTCCGGAAAAAATTAAGAGACCACTGCACTTTTTTCTTTACATTCCAAAAAAGTTGAAAAGGAAAGTTTTGAGTGAAGAACAGAAGAGTCCAATTTGCAGTGGTCTCTTAATTTTAACCCTTCTGTTCCTCACTCAAAATCTTCCTTTTCGACTTTTTTGGATAGGAAAGAAAAAGGTGCAGTGGTCTTTCAATTCTTTCTCTTCCAGAGCTGTATATTTAAGTAGTAAGTTAAATTTTCTAAGCAAACAATAAGTAGACTTTGTGCTTCAAGTCTCAAAGCTTCATACTAAATAAACGGATTACTGCTTAGACTGATACCTGTAATTCTGTGGACTTCTTTTTTGATGAGTCTTGTGTGTCTCTGACTTAGGAACACTACTAAAGTGTACACAAAACGTTTCAGCACAAGAGACACTTCTTTGACAGGCAGACAGAGATGGTTGCCTTAGACATATGCTCAGTGTCATCGATGTTATACAGAAAACTGCAACACAAAGAATTTGTTCCGAACTGACAGCATGTCCATCATGTATCATAGGAACGATATGAGGGCTGAGAATATTTTTCAGATAAATGATCGATTGTGCAGAAAAACGGTAATTCTCAAACAGATAATCATTAGGGAATGATAAATCAATGACAATCATCCAAGGGTCTGATCACTTTCTCCTGACGGAGATTCCTCCAAAGAATTTGCGCTTCTACTGCCACTTTGAGAAAAGGACACGCCCTGTCTGACACATTCAGATGGCAGGTTTCAGTGAAAGAGTAGGACAAACTCAAGTTTAGTTGGATAAAACCTGCTAGCGAGCAGGTTAGCTTCACAGAGTATGTTCCCGTAGTAACTGACTCAGAGAAATGCTGAACTGGCTCTTTGAAACCGTAAAATCAAGAGTTTCCATCAACTCTGAGTCAACTAACTCTAGGTTTTCACTAAACCTGCTTTCTGAAATACCCAAACAGACTGGATGTAATGGATATAAACTCTTTCATATGTAGGCCACCCATTTGGGTCTAGAGTGGAAGAAGTTCCACTAGCCTATTGATAATTATAACTATAGGTTATGAATATATAATACATTTAAATCAGGGGAATCCTAAATTGGTAACAGGAGGTAATGGTAGTACAATGTGCTACTACCATAGAGATGGATACATGTCAGTATTGTTTCTGCACTACGACAGGTGGTACGTGATCTATCATGATTTGGCAGTAAATTTTGACCAGCTGGTGTCACTAGGCTCCACTGTGTTTAATAAGGCTTCAAGTAATGTAGGATAGAATTGTCTGGAAGCCTCCGTTTCAGAAAGTTTAATTTCACCATCACTACTGAAAATGCCATGTTTTCCATGTACTGTCATAAATCATACAGCTTGAACTGCGTCCAGCTTTTTTAGTTGGTCAGTGCCCCTGAAGTGTTCTTTCTCCATGTTGTTTCTTAAATACATGCTTCCTTCAGCGATCAACCAGTTGGACTACATCACTTATTATAACTGCATTCTGGAGAGGGGGGTGTCCATTGATAGTTGCTGCAGTTTCTTCTGCTACGCTCCAATCAATCAATCAAATTTATTTATAAAGCCCTTTTTACATCAGCAGTTGTCACAAAGTGCTTTTACAAAACACCCGGCCTTAAATGCCCAAGGAGCAAAAAACAGTAGTGTTGAATTTCAGTGGCTAGGAAAAACTCCCTAAGAAGGCCGAAATTTGGGAAGAAACCTAGAGAGGACCTAGGCTCCAGCAATGGCTGGCATTGTCCTGTGGTTTAACGTGACACTCCAAAACAAACGTAAGTGGAAGCACACAACAAAACATGCATGAAATATTTGAGGGAAGACGTTTCCTGCAAAAACTATACATCATTGTCAGTCATCACATAAAGACAAGAGCCTCTGCTAAATTATGTTAATTTAAATGCTTGACATTGACACCATGTGTAGTAGAAACGTGCACTCCTTATTCACAGTATTACATTTTAATGTTATTTATAAGTTTAACATTAGTTAAGCTTCACCTTTGACTAAAACTTTACTGTCATTGCAAAGTCCTTTGACTGAGCTAAAGGTGAAGTATATACCTCTATATGATTTGCTAGCATTCGAATGTGTCATAATAATATCAATGACATCTATTTGTTTGTAACTTTGTTGTTTATCTTCCCCTCAGCCAGGGGAATACATATAAGGGTGAACACAGGGGAGAAATACCATAGTTTCTGAAAATGCTTTAGGACCGAGTTTTATCTGAAACAATATTCTGCCACTAAAGATAAACCACACATAGATTGTATGATAAACTATTCAGAATGACAAGCAGTTTTAAATGACAACAGAGACCAACTCATGATATCAACTTAACTTAGTCAGGAATGAATACAGGAGATAAGTTGTATGAGGGAAACAACTGTGTTAAATGCTTTAATCAACAAGAGCACCTGACAGGACATGAGCACATACAGGGACCATTTAAAGATCCATTTAAAAATCATGTGCAATTAAACTCTCTTTATAATGACGAAAGTTACAGCAAATACTTCATTAAGTTTCATTGAAATGTAAAAACTAGTCCCTCTACAACGTGTCCCAAATGTAACATAATTAGACTGGACAGTAATTATAGACAAGTACAGGTAGAATTTACTAGAAAGCATAACAGACTCTCTACAAATGACTGTTATTGAAAGATTCCCAAATCTATGATCACACATAAAATACTGAACAGATGTATGCTGAACATGAACCAAAGGTAAATGTTAATTAAATAAGGGAATCAACTCCTATCTGCCCCATCAATCACACTAGATGACAACAGATAAGAGGTTACTCTGTTTACCTAAAATAACCTCACACAGAAACATTCTACACAGTCAGTAATTACATCATTTTTAAAACATTTTATAATCAAAATTAAATCTGTTTTGTATAACATTTAATAATGCTTTCAATACACATGGTATATATTTATAAATATATTTCTGTTGACAGATAAACAACCAACTCAAAACAAATCCCGTAGATCAAGAAGAAACTTCTCTGTAAAATAGTTCAACAGGGTTCTAGACATTGACTAAACTATGATTGGTTAATTTCAGCTGTCAATCAACTCTCTTCACCACTGAGGTACGTCTCGTTATGTGTTCATGTTCATTCAGGAACCAGTAGCTCTGGCTATTCCACTTGATTTGATTGAAACCTGTGTACATGCAAATTTGTAACTATATCATGCTGTTCTATATGATATCTGTAATCTTAAATTAATCTTTAGCCACAGTCAATCCATTCTACATTGATAGAAGCAGACTGATAGATGTATCTCTGAATAGGTGTCAGTATCTTCACAGATCCATTATAAACACAGAACCCAGGATAGAGTTGCTGAGTGAATGTGGTCTGGACTCTGTGGAGGAGGGTCATTGTGTCAGAGACACTGTAGAAGGACAGAGTTCCTGCCCTGTGGTCCAGATACACTCCTACTCTGGAGGAGCAGGGTACACGGATATCAGTACTGGTATTATTGTGGTAGAAACAGCAGCTGGATGTAGAGCAGAATAACCCCCAGGACTGATCAATATAACCAAACAAACACTCA
This sequence comes from Esox masquinongy, assembly GCA_016801175.1. Classification (NCBI taxonomy): domain Eukaryota; kingdom Metazoa; phylum Chordata; class Actinopteri; order Esociformes; family Esocidae; genus Esox; species Esox masquinongy. The sequence goes on from JACXGI010017869.1 coordinate 13,403, forward strand.
TTACCAACTCCTTCCCTGCTGATCTCTTTATATGAGATGGCTACATTAACCCCTCCCCCACTCCACTCTACCTCCCGGTAACAGACTCCAGACAGACCCTCTTTACACAACACCTGGTTACAGGAGGTAAATCTGTCAGGACGGTCAGGATAGAACTGGCCCTCATAACTCCATGTCACCTTTCTATTCCCCTCAGACAGACACAGGTCATGATTTGCTGTATTGGGATCCAATGTCAGCTGGCAGGAATCTAAGAGGATGAAAAACAAAGTCATTGACAGTGTGTGTGTCTCTCCCTTTCTCTCTCTCTCTCTCTCTGTGTGTGTGTGTGTGTGTGTGAGTATCTCTCCTCTATCTTTCTCTCTGTGCATGTTGGGAGTGGTGAGAGTGAGTGTGGAGTTTTGGCAGCTTTTTTCAATTTATTTATCCTTTTCTCTTGGTGGATTTCTGATTTCTATGCATGACGGGGCTGTTCAGAAAATCTAAACATTAATGGATATCATACATCCCAGGGTG
>JACXGI010017870.1:0-13918 GCA_016801175.1 Esox masquinongy
GTGCACCACTCAGCAAGCTGAACAGAAGGGATAGATGATCCACTTAAAATTCAGACGAACATTCAGTAAAATCCCAACTGTAGTCCAGTTTTTTTTTTTTTTTTTTACAAATATGTATTTTGCTTAGATATTTGACAGTCAAGTTAATAACCTAGAACACAATAGCTCTGTGGTAACCTCACAAGCGGACAGTAATAATTTCCTGTAAGAAATTCTGCATCTGACTAGAACATCTTTAACTTTATATCCACCAGCAAATGCAATTTCTTGAAGTCTACCTGCATTCTTTGTAACTGTATTTTTGAAATCATCAATTCATGTCTTGTAAATATTTTATTTATTATATAAAAATAAATCCTAAATACCAAACATTTCTATCATTTATTAACCTGAGCCTTCTTTGGGCCTTGAAATGCTTATAGCAGTAAAAGTTGACATTGTGCTTTCGGATGACATCACGCAGAGGCAGCATATATAGTGAAAACAATAGTGGTCCCAAAACAAAACCCTGAGGAACATCAAAGTGTTCCTTTGATTTGTCAGACAACAGACCATCCACACAACTAATATCTTTCTGGGAGATAAAGTCAAAACCAGGCAATAACGTGCATATGTAGATCAATATGGGTTTCCAGTCTCTTCAAAAACAGGGAGGGATCATTGGAGTCATAGGCATCACTGAAGTCAATCACCAGAACAGATGCAGAGCCTTGGTCTGACACCATTAAAAGGTCATTTACCACCTTCACAAGTGCAGTGAGTTGTTCAGGAAACAACTTTTTCAATAATATTTTAGAAGAACAGGAGGTTCAATATTGGCCAATATTTAATTTATCCAGATCGGTTTGGCTTTCTTAAAAGAGGCTTTATAACTGCAACTTTTACAGAGTTTGGTACACAAACGGGCCAACAACAGGAATTGGCTCCTTAAGTAGTTCATTGGAATAGGGTCCAGTTTGAATCTGATAGTTTTAGAACTCATTACAATTTTAATATTGAGCAATACAAGATTTAATTCTTGTGTCCCCATTGATCTGTATCTTGCAATTCTGTGCATCTTAGGACAACTAAATTTTGGCAAACTATGCTTGATTAGGAAGAAGTATTATTTGTTTTCTTTTTTTTTTTTTAAACTTTATTTTTTCCTTCCAGAAACAGGAATAAAAATACAAAAAACACAAGGGGGTACACACTACTTTGTCGCATACAGGTGCCATTTAGTCCATCTTACAGCATATAGCTCCGTCTTAATTCGCAGTCTATAGGTCATTTGTTCCATTGATCGGATTTCTTCTACAATATCCAGCCAGTGATTCAGTCCAGGTGGGTCAGTTCTCAGCCAACTTCTTGTAATGGCCTTCTTAGCCACAAGAGACAAGATCTTAAAAAGGTATATGTCTCCTTTACCTATTACATCGTCTGGTATCAGTCCTGGATATATACACCGAAAACCAAAAATAACCAAAAATTTCACCCATGGCTCTCCGAAACCCTTCCCAAAATGACTGTAATTTTTATACATGACCAAAATATATGAGAGTGGTTGGCATTCAGTTGCCCACATTGTCTCCAACAGTATTGTTGTTGACCTAATTGTTTATTTTTAATTTTTGGTGTAATAAAAAAATGTGTTAAGTTTCTCCACCCAAACTCCCTCCATCTTTTAGAGCTTGTCGATGTATGTTGGGTCTTAAATATGGACTGCCAATCACTCCCAGACAACTCAATGTTAAATTATTTTTCCCATTTCACTTTTATATATACTGTATTTCTTCCCTGTTGCTTCAATAAACCTTTGTACAGTTTAGAGACAATTCTTGAAGGAGTTTGCTTATATGAACCTGTCAGCACCTCAATCACAGCATTCCCTTCCAATGAGATATCCTTCTTAATTTCTGTCTCGTAAAAGTGCCTTAGTTGAAGATATCTGTATAGATCTCCATTTTCCAATCCGAACTCATTTTTGAGTTGACTGAATGATTTAAAATGGTGCTTATCTACAAGTGTGCATAAAGCTGTTATTCCTTTGTCTCTCCACTTTTCAAAGGTCTTGTCTAACATTCCTGGTCTGAACCTGGAAGTGTAAGAAGGCCAAATCAACAGCTTACAGTCTCCTGTTAACTTGTTCTTTTCCACTTAAACTTGACTGTGGAGGGGCCAGACCCAGGCGCGTATCTATATCCTTCCATCTGGCTTGATAGCTCGAAGAGCACCAATATACTAAGCATTTTAATTGTGCAGCATAGTAGTACTCTCTAAAGTTTGGCAAGGCCAATCCTCCATTTTCTTTGTCTAGCTGAAGGGTCTTGAGTCTTATCCTAGGCCTGGCTCCCGCCCAGATGAACCTGGAAATTAACTTGTCCCATGCTGTTAATTGTGAATCTGGCACTCTAACTGGGAGCGATAGAAAGAGATATAACAACCTAGGTAAGAGGTTCATCTTGATCACCTCGATTCTTGAGCTGAAATCCATTACTAGTGTTGACCATTTTGCCACATCACTTTGAATCTTATCGTTTATTAGTTTGTAGTTTGTCTCGTAAATTCTGTCGAATTCCTGAGTTATTATCACTCCTAGGTATTTTATTGACATAGTATTCCAATTTAAATCATATCTCTCCCTGATTTCTTTATTTGGCTTTTAGTTGAAAGTTGAAACCTGAGTTTTTGACATATTTAATTTGTAGCCCGACATCATTCCATATTCTTCCATTATCTTTAATAATTTAGGAAACGTTGTATTTGGGTCAAATAGACCTATTTTGTGTTCGTCTCTTGCTATCGTGATTCCTGTCAACTTGTCGTCTTGTCTAATTATTTGAGCAAGTGGCTCTATGAAAATCGCGAAGAGGGCGGGGCTAGCACAACAACCTTGTCGTGTCCCTCTGTATAGATTAAAAGCGTCTGTCAGGTGTCCGTTGATATTAACTCTGGCTGATGAATCAGTATACAATGCCTTTATACATTTAATGAATTTATCATTGAATCCCATCCTCTCTAGTACTTTATACAAAAAATCCCAGCTGACCCTATCAAACGCTTTTTCAGCATCTAAGCTGATCAGGGCAGCGCTTAAATGATGTCTATTGACATGGTCTATAATGTGAAGGGTACGCCTGATGTTATCCTGCGTTTGGCGTCCTTTTACAAAGCCTGTCTGGTCTTCATGTATCAAGTTAGGCAGAAAACACTCCAGTCTTTTAGTGATAATGGATGTGAACAGCTTGTAGTCTACATTCAGAATCGATATAGGGCGATATGACTCGCAGTATTCTTTATTTTTCCCCTCTTTGGGAATGACAGAGATCACAGCATCCCTCCAGGAAGGTGGAATTGTAGCCTTCTCAAGCGTCCAGTTAAACGATTCCAATAATACCGGGGCAAGGACTTCTTTGAATTTTTTGTACCATTCGTTCGGATATCCGTCGCTCCCAGGGCTCTTATTAGTCGCCAGTCTGCCTATGGCTTTATCCAATTCGTCTTTTGTAATAGGGGCGGTCAGATATCTATTTTGTTCTGAGCCTATTGAGGGGAGGTCCAATGAGATCAGGAATTGTTTTATTTTCTCTTCAACAACCTTCCCAGGCTGTGAATATAAGGTCTCATAGTAGTTTTTAAATATTCTATGAATTTCTTCTGGATCATATTTTAATGTATTTGACAAAGGGTCCCTGATTTTATTAACTGAATTTGTGATTTGCTGTGTCCGAAGACACTTCGCTAATATACGTGATGCCCTTGAGCATGATTCGTAGAAGGTTTGCTTTACGAATCTCAGTTTATTTTCTATTTCATCGTTAATTAAGTTTTCTATTTGTTTCCTTATATCTTTAATCTGATTCCCTATTGTGTCCTTATTGTCATTGGCAGGTTGTTGTTTCTCTAGTTTTTCCAGTTCCTTCTCTAATTGATCATATTTTAATCTCCGGATTTTCCTTAGATGAGCTGTTCTTGATATTAGCTTCCCTCTCATAACCGCTTTGACCATGTCCCAAATAATAGTTGGTTCGATCTGGTCATCTTTATTGTCATTTATGCATTCACCAATTTCTTTTTTTAATTTCATCCAATGTGGATTTATTGTTTAAAATTCCAATATTCAGCCTCCATAATGTATTTCTTGGCTTGCTGTTCAAATGTAAATTAAGATAGACAGTGCTGTGATCAGACACATCTGCTGTTCCGATTTAGCACTCATGTACCCTGTATCTATCTATAGTATTCATTAGGAAAAAGTCCAACATAGAGTGTACTTTGTGTGTAGCTGAATTCCTTATCCCTTGTATGAGTACTTCTCCACACATCGAATAGGTCTGCCTCTCTTATCAGAATATTTAGGTTTTTTGATTTTGGGGATTCCTGTCTGCTCGTGCTTGTTTTGTCTAATTGGTGGTTCAAAATTGTATTCCAATCTCCTGAACAGACAAGGATTCCCTCATTCTCAGATACAATCAGGTCGAATAGTCTTTTGAAAAAAGATCTGTCACTCTCCGGAGGAGCATAGACATTCACAAATGTGACCAGAACATTATCCATCCTGCCCTTGACTATTATGTATCTTCCTTCAACATCTCTTTTTTCTGTAATCAAGTCAAAGTTTAGTGAATTAGATATCATTATCGCAACTCCTCTCTTTCTACTATTTTACATGAACTATAATATGTATTAGAGTAACCAAACTTTTTTAATTTCTCGTGTTTCTGCTTCGACATGTGAGTGTCTTGTAGAAATATCACTTGGGACTTATCTTTCCTCATTTTTGCTAGCACCCTACTCCTCTTGACCGGGTTACTTAAGCCGTTGACATTAAGAGAAGCTATTTTCAAATTATGTGACATTATCACTCAAACTCAGAAAAATGTGGATGGCTTTGTGTCGTCCCCCAAATAACACAGTAAAACAAGAACAAAGATAGAACAAAGTCACCTGAACATAGTAACAAACAGGCCTCCAAACTAGGAGGAGATAACTCCTCACCGAGACCCTGTTGGTGGGTCGAGGGTAGATCCTATAACTCAGATAGGGCCCTATGCATGGGGTGGCTAGGCCATTTGAGAGAGCTATCTCTACCATCCCTAAGTCCAACGTAAGCTATTGAAGGTTAAGTCGTCACTCCCAGACATGTATTGACGATGTAGCCTATAAAAATCCTGATAATAGTCCAGTTCTGTCCTTGCATTATGGTCTCGCGGTAGCAGTGATCTTACCAGCCTGTGATGATTTCTAATTCTTCATTTTACCTCCCTTGCTCTGGAGATCCACTGTGGGCAGTATGATCACTCTGGAAACTCTGTAGTTTGTGGCGCGCTCTCCGGGTGACGTCGTCCTCTGCGTCGCGATGTCCCGCTACCTTCTTTCACTACCCCAGCAGCTCACCCAGACGTGTTCCCCAGTCAGTCTCCCCCTCGGTCGGCGTCGTCTCCTCCATTGATTCCACGTCTCCTCAGCTCCACTCTCGCCTCCTCCGCGCAGTTATAAAAGTCGGGCTCCCGTCTCCAAGTGGATGCGCATGTTTACATAAGGTGTTTGGAAACGAATTCCTTTCACTTTCAGAGCCTTTTTGATCCCGATGTATTCTTTGCGTTTCTTGACGACCTCAGCAGTGTAATCATGATCAGAATAAAGAGTCTTGTTATTTAGCTGGATTCTTTCCTTGCTGGTTTTTTCCACGCCTCCTTTAAAACCCATTCCTTGGTTGCGAATTCCTGGAAATTGATTATGAATGCTCTTGGGGGGTTACCTGGAGTGGGCCTCTGAGTGCCGGTTCTATGTGCGCGTTGTATTTTCAAATCCATGTCGTCCGGGGTCGGCAGCATGCTTCGGATGAGAGCCTCGACAAATTTTGGTACCGGGTCGTCTCCCTCTTCTCCTTCTGCCACACCAAAGATACGAATGTTACTACTCTAGATCGTTTAGTTTATGTTGCAGGGCTTTTTGCTGTTTCAGGCAGGTGCTCTGGACCTCAGTCGTTTCGGCCGCCCATCTCTCGACTGTCTCCACCCTGGACTCTGCTTCTTCCACTCGGTTCGATAGGCTGCATACTTCTGCCCCAAGCATATCCAGTTTTCCATTGATTTCTTGTCCAAGATGAGTAATTTCTTGTCACAGAGTATTGTTATCGCCTTTTAAATCAGTTTTGAGGTCGTTAATTGCCTTAATTATGTTTACCGGCGCCATGCCGAGTTGATCTACTTTACCGCTGCTGTCTCTGGGTGTCGTCGTGTTTTTCTGTTTTACAGGCTCTCTTTCGTCTACTTTTTGGCTTCTAAGTGTTCTTCCCCAATCCATCTATCTTTCTTATCGAGCAATACTGAATTTTAAGTTATTTTGGGTGTAAATTGCGGTTTGTCTGGGAGAGCGATCTCACCGTACGTCTGCCTACTCCATGTGCCAACCCGGAAGCCCTTATTTGTTTTCTAATGATCTTGGCCTTTTCGTCGAAGTTCATGAATTCATCACTGCTTAAGTGAAAGACAACTTCACTTGTGGACTGCAGCTTTTTAGTTTAGTTAACTTCACATACACAGGAGGCAGGAGTACAGTTCGCAATTACATTTTTGTAAATACAATAAGTATTCCTAAACACCTATGGGCCCAATAGGATAATCAGTAATTGGATAAAAATTGTCCACAGTCAATTTCCAAGAGTCCAGGATGAAATACTCAGATTTAGTGGTGGACCAAAAAGCATCCAATCCGATGTCGCCACTCGTATTCAAGGAAGCCAGCCAGAGTGAGTAGTCCAGTCCGTGTCACCGTCACACTATTTCTTTGCTCCGTTCCGGGATTTCACCCTTATCACCCTTCCGCAACTACAAACTGTAACACAGCGGAGGAAGCGACGTTTGCTCGCTCGCCCACGGAATCCACACAGACGTACTTAAGAGGATCGGCCACAGTACGATACTCAACTTAATTGAACGGTTTTACTTCCCTTTGGGAGGCGGTAAGACAGGCACATCAACAGCGGTGTTTCCAGGTGTGCGGCGGGTCCCAAGTTACTGCTCCAGAGAACTGTCGACTCCTTTGGTCCGTGTTCCTGCGCACCACTTCTCGTCCGGTAGGCTCCTTGTTCTCTCAGCGCGCTCCCTAACCCTCCCTACAGCAAGTGTAATCATCACATTTATACCGGGAAAGGACGTGCTTTAGCCAGTCGCCGTTGTGTCAGTTAAGGGGGCAATTGTCCGACACGTGTCCGTGCCCTCATCATGAAAATGAGTACTAAGCAGTAACGATACACGCACCAAAAATGCACACGAACAACACAAATCAAAACTCCACACACATGCATTTAAAGGTTACTCATTAAAACGATATCGCTGGAATATACTATTTGCCGCCCGTTGACAGATGCCAGGGATCTAATTTCTTGTCGCATATTTGTTCCATTTTGAGAGGTGCGACGCGTCTGGAAAAACTGTTAGATCCACAATGTCCATTCCACGGGACATAACTAAATCCAAAGAATGAAGGTGGTCCCAAAACCCATGGACTCAGTTGTGGCTCCAAAAAGCCTTTTGGAGAGGATCGCTGGACTTCTCCATGTGAATTTGCCAAAAACTAGAATTATACCTGCAGGGGACGACGAGGTTCAATAAGAATTGAACTCAGAAACGCTTTATATTGCCCAGGGAGCCTGTAAATAGTAGCTATGGGAAGGAATTTAGTAGGCTGCATAGCTTTCATGACTAAATCCTCAAAAGACCGAAGTAAATAACAGTATCTTTAAACTTTCTCTGCTGTCCAGTTTTTATCTAGTATGTGGATAATGCAGATTGTGAGTGAGAGAACAATATGTTTACAATGTTATTGAGCTGGAGTGTTTAGTCCAGGACTAAGCTTGATCTGTATCCACAAAGGTGCCCCTTAAACATTCCGTAAGAGTGTTGTCTCCCCTCCCTGAACCAAGATGATTTTTACTTTCTGAATGTGGTAATATCTCTCAGAGATGTAAAAGAAACAATTAAACCCTATATTAAATTAAACCCTAGAAACAATTAAATCCTATATAAATAATATTCTTTCACTTAATCTGCACAAAATATTTGTCCGGACCAGTGATATGGGTCACTACTGCTTACTCTGGAAGAGGCTAAAATTATAGTTTTACATAAGGAAGGAATGGACTACCAACCAATTTCTGTTCTTAATGTAACCCATTTTTAGAAAGGGTTAAAATAAACTGTTATGGGCATAAGTATATGTAAAGATAAAATCTCCATTAAGAGGCGAGATATGCCAAGTACCATCATTTTAACCTATCAGAAGGGGTCAGGGTGGAGGTCCGGCCTCTGACTGAGCCTCATTTTCAGAGGTTAATCAAGAAGGTTCTGGGGTTATCACCGTTTTATAGTGCAAGCGTTCAAAAAAAGAAACAGTTTTTAAAAATACAAAAAATCCGGTAGTGAAAATGTATTTGATTGAATCCGGTAGTGAAAATGTCAAGTATATCTTAGTATTCAGTGGTGTTCTTCACATCGTCTGTGCCCGAATTTAATAAAAAGATTTTGGGTGAGTCAATGATGAAAATGTAGCCAATGTTATCAGCATGTGAGGTTATCTTTGATTAGCATAAAATAGGTTATGGTGCAAACTAAGCTGTCCCAAAGTAAATGTTTTTCTGTGGCGCTAAATTATGTTATGTCTTATCTATAATGTTTGTTAGTTTGTTTGCTTGGTTCTGTATTTACGTCTGCAGGGGATTGGTCCCGTGTACTTTGCCCATTGCCAATGGGCTTTGCTATTAATAATATTAAAGTATTAATGCTATTAATAGTATTGTGTACACGATTATGCAATGATGATGAGTTACCCCAAAGCAACAGAACCTAATGCCAAGACATTGTGTGTGCATTGTTCTCTAATAAATGTTTAAAGAAATAGATGCTGTTTCCTGTCAGAGCTAGAATCATTACGACAAATTTTTATGACAGGCCCACTCAGACCGCTCACAGGCAGGAAAAATTAATCTTTGCTAGTTTTTTTTTTATGAAGAACAAACTAAAGTAGTTAGTTGTTGCCCAGAAATTATTTGATATTGAGATAAAAAAGACCATAGTACATCACAGTATAAAAAATACTGCGCAATATTTGGTTGTGAAGCACAGATTATAATGGAAATTAACTGCATCACATTGGTTTGTCACATGTTAGAAACCAGATCAATCATGCAGCCTGTCATATTTGTTTTCAAGCACTTACGGCAATGACTGCCTTTTTGTATTTTATTACTTCCCAACCCTGATTTGCGTATTATGCAGTGTCTGTAATCTATCCATTTTGACATACACTCTGAAACACGGCCCTACCCCTGTGAATACTGTAAAAAGATTTCGCCTGACATGAAGAAACACACATTCACACAGAGAACACAGAGTTATTGACTGTGTTCATTGTGAAAAAGTTCTGGTCTCTATTTACCAGGTTGCTACCACACCCATTGATTTATAGCTGGTTATGTATACAGTCAAATGACGATTATTGTTGCTGTCGAAGGAAAAATTAGCCATGAATTGCACTTTCTCCAGGAGAGAGTGAATCTGTTTTGGATAGGTTGGTACCAACATTGTAAAGGTAGAGATAGATGGCAATATTTCACCATTTACAAAACTTTGTCAAATACAAAAGGTTTGTCAAATTCCTTGGGAAGCATCGTTGGACAGTAGTCTTCAAGCCATGGCACACATTTTCATTTGGATTTAACTCGAGACTGACTGGGCCACTCAAGGACAGTTACCTTGTAATTCCCTTGCCACTCCACTGTAGGGCTGGCTGTGTGCTTTAGGTTATGGTCATGCTGAAAGGTTAACGTCTGCTGTAGTTTCAGGTTTTTTGCGGTGGGCAGCAGTTTCCTCAAGGATTCTTCTGTACAATGCTCTATTTTCACCTTCCCCAATTCAACACAGGGGCCAAATACATTGTTATGTGATTTTAAAGGATTTTTAGGATTGCTACTATAAGTGGGGTGAAAACTTATCCAATCATGATATTTCAAGTTTGTATTTTTTACATACAACTGAGCCGGAGCCCCATCTTCCACACCCACAGCCGTCAGTACCTCATCAACCAGCCTTCCATTGCTCTGCTGTTTCTAGGCTCTCCTGAGACCGAATCAGGAGAATCACTGTGTACCGTTCAGCTGAAGACCAGCTGATCTAAAAATCAGCTGGATACACGTTCACTGATAACTTACTATGTCATACATTCACAGATGGCCACCGTTATTATTTTATTCAAAGGAGAACCACTGTACAAGCTAAACAGAAGCTGAGAGGATGAATATTCTGGTCAAATTTACAACCTTTACATAGTGTATATTATGTGTTATTAGCCACACTATTTTATCTGGCATTGGGGCCCGATTGTGTCAGTATGTGATTACCTTCAATCATCTGGAAATGATCCCAACCCTATACCTGGGTGTCTTTTCTCTAGTTCTCTAGAACTGACTCATTTTACCTGGATTTAAAAAAAAAAACTGTAACAAGCTGAGAACCAGCCCCCCTTTCTCTCTTCCAGCGTGACACTATCCTATAAAAATCAAGGCTATCACTCCGCTCTGCACTAGAACATATGATCACTACTACCTCAATTGCACCAAGAAAGAACAAAGACACAGGTAAATACATTATTTACAATACTGCCTTTGGTTAATGTTTTGAAGTGATTAATCCAATTCTGAAGTCATAATTAACATAGGGGAATAAGACACAACATTATTTTACAGTGCTACTTGGGTGTTGGTGACTTACACTGTCACATTGTAAACTTTACGTATTGAGATCGGTGCATTTTGTGGACAGTTTGGATGAGGACACTCATTAAACCTTAATATAAACATCAGTGCAATGTACCTGTTTTATATTTCCATTTAATCTCTATCACTCTCTCCCTTCTCTTCTCTCGTTCTATTGTAGCAGCAATGGAAGGCAACAACAACAGCACTTCTGTTGGCAACATACCACATGATGCATGCAGTGCATCTGTTAGTAACGTAACTGGTGAAGGCAGTGCACACACTGGCCACATATCAGGCAGTGGAAGCATTAAATCCATTGGCAACATATCAGGCAGTGGAAGCATTAAATCCATTGGCAACATATCAGGCAGTGGAGGCATTACCTGGGTTGGTGACATATCAAGTGGGGGAGGCATTAAATCCATTGGCAACATTTTCGGTGGTGGAGGCAGTACCTCCATTGGCAACATATCAGGCAGTGTAGGAATTAAATCCATTGGCAACATATCAGGTGGTGGAGGCAGTACCTCCATTGGCAACATATCAGGCAGTGGAGGCAATGAAGGTATTGGCAACATATCAGGCAGTGGAGGCAGTACATCCATTGGTAACATATCTGGCGGTGGAGGTAATAAATCCATTGGCAACATATCAGGTGGTAGAGGCAGTACCTCCGTTGGCAACATATCAAGCAGTGGAGGCATTAAATCCATTGGCAACATAACAGGCGGTGGAGGCTATACCTCCATTAGTAACATATCAGGTGGTGGAGACATTGAAGCCATTGGCAACATACCAGGTGGTGGAGGCAGTACCACCATTGGTGACATTTCAGGCAGTGGAAACAATAAATCCATTGGCAACATATCAGGTGGTGGAGGCATTATATCCATTGGCAACATATGAGGCAGTTGAGGCAGTACCTCCATTGGCAACATATCTGGCGGTGGAGGCAATAAATCCATTGGCAACATATCAGGCAGTGGAGGCAGTACCTCCATTGTCAACATATCAGGCAGTGGAAGTATTGAATCCATTGGCAACATATCAGGAGGTGGAGGCAGTACCTCCATTGGCAACATTTCAAGCCATGGAGGCAATAAATCCATTGGCAACATATCAGTTGGTGGAGGCAGTACCTCCATTGGCAATATTTCAGGTGGTGGAGGCATTAAAACAGTCGGCAACATATCAGGTGGTGGAGGCAATACCTCCATTGGTAACATATCAGGTGGTGGAGACATTAAATCCATTAGCAACATATCAGGTGGTGGAGGCAGTACCTCCATTGGCAACATTTCAGGCGGTGGAGGCAGTTCTTCCATTGGCAACGTATCCCATGGTCCAGGCAGCACTTCTATTGGCAAAGTGACCGGCTGCACCATCCATGACAACGGTATGTAAGCCAGTGTAACAGGAGGATTTCTAAATGAATTACTAAAATACATTACTACTGTGCCATGTGGCCCATCCCACATGGGATTGTGGGAACCATTGATATTAGTCATTTCAAAGCATAATGCATTAACACGTCCATATAAATTACACATTTCGCCACTCAGATTTAACACTGGCCTGGTGTCGCTAGCAGTCTCTTAATGGCGACAATCTTCTTTATTTCAGCACTGTCCAATGACTGTCTCTCACTGTTCGCTATTCTCTTGGTTTATTAGTTCCGCCAAAAACGGATCATCATCCTTGCTAAAAGGGATAAAGGTTGTCAAGACCGGAGCGATCTGGATGGACAAGGTGGACCGCAACCATTTATTAATCACAAGTGAAACTACAGAAATCATCATAGATCTAATGAAAGGCAAATTAAATCACAGATTTGTTCGTACTGCTTTGTGCTTCCAGATTCTAAGGTTACAGTGGAAATCTGCAATGTAACCATTCTAGTTTTTGACAAATGAATACTCACTCTCAGTGTGGTAAAAAATTGTTTTTTGTAAATTATCTTTGTCTGACAAAATTGAGCATTTCACAAGCCTGTTAGTTTACCAGGTTTTATGCATAGTGCCTACTGTAAAGTTTGGTGGAGGAGGGATAATAGTCTGAGGCTGTGTTTCAGGGTTTGGTCTAGGCCCCTTAGTTACATTGAAGGGTCCTTTAATGCTAAAGGATACAAAGATATTTCTGACATTTGGGTGTTTCCTACTTTCTGGCAACAGTCTGGGGAAGGCCTTTTCCTGTTTCAGTATGACTGTGCCCCTGTGCACAAAGTGGAGTCCGTAAAGACATGGTTCGATGAGGTTGGTGTGGAGGAACTCAAGTGGCCTGCACATATAACCCTGACCTCAACCCCACTGAAAACCTTTGGGATGAACTGAAACGGCGATTGGAATTCTGTCAGTCAGCTTCATCAGGAAGTCACCTGGAATGATCTTCCAAGTCTTGAAGTTGTTACCACATATGCTGAGCGCTTGTTGGCTGCTTTTCCTTGACTCTATGGTTCAACTCATCCCAAACATAAAATAAAATATGACTTGTATACATGGCATAAATGTCCCCCTGGAGACATTGTCCCCCTGTGATGGTACCTAAATTGTATGTCTTGTTATGTCTTTACTCAGTTTTTTTTCTGTTTGTTTTTAATCATTGAAACTAACCTGTATATGTAAACTTGTATATGCAGGGCCCAGCTTTAAAAGAGACCTTGGTCCCAGTCTATGTTCCTTGTTGAAATAAAGATTTAATAAAAAAAAAAAACATCTCAATTGGGTTGAGGTCGGGTGATTGTGAAGGCCAGGTCATGATGCAGAACTCCATCTCTCATTGGTCAAATAGCCCTTACATAGCTTGGAGGTGTGTTTTGGGTCATTGTCCTGTTGAAAAACAAATGATAGTTCCACTATGCATAGCCATGCTGGTTGAGTGTACCTTGAATAAAAATAATAATAAATCACATATAGTGTCACCAGGAAAGCACCCCCACACCATCACACCTCCTCCTCCATGCTTCACAGTAGGAACCACACCTCCGTTCACAAAGACACGGCGGTTGGAACCAGAAATCTCTTGTCCGTCTTGGCCCAAGCAAGTCTCTTCTTCTTACTGGTGTCCTTCAGTTGTGGTTTCTTTGTTAGCTGTAATGAACTTATTCTATGCAGCAGAGGTAACTCTGGTTCTTCCAGGTAACTACTATTCAAATGAATGGGTAAGTGTGTCAAAACTTTTGAC